>PVJO010012187.1:0-56542 GCA_004026905.1 Hystrix cristata
AATATGAGGAACTCCAGGGTTCTTAATTAGAAAGGCCACACTGGCAAAGATTGAGTCCCAGGGACCTAGTCTATCAGATGGGCAGGATTCTCCCAGGACACCTGTCTAATCCTTATATATTATAGATGGGGACTCTGAGGCTAGAGATGGATGCTGTGGTCATTTGAGTAGCTGGAGAATGAGTAGGAGTGGGGAGGGCACCCACTCAGAGGACTCCCGGGGGAGGACTGGCTCAGGGAGCCAGAGATGACCCCTTTCCACCCAGGGAATCCATGGGACTGAGACTCACACGACTGCTAAGCTGGAGCACTTGCTGCTGGTGTAGAAATATTCCTTGATGTGGCTGCGGGGCAGTGGCCGGGCGATATAGCCAAAGCAGCAAGGAGTGGTGTCCGAGGCATCTGGGAGAAAGAAAGAAGGAAGGAGATTTCTTTATTTACTGCCAGTGACATTGGGCACTGTGCTGGGCACTGTACATGGTCTGTCTTGAAAGGACTTTTATCCATGTTGGCAGAAACTGAAGCATAGAAAGATAAAGTCACTTGATGGTAGACCCACAGTGGCAGAGTGGGGATGCCAACAGAAGCCTGAGAGAATCTTCCCCAACCTCCCATCTAATCCTGCAGCTAAGCTTGTGTCTTTCCATCTATACCACAGCCCCCTGCCCTTGGCTCTCAGGATATGCTGGGCCTCCTCCTTCACTGTCCCGGGCCCTCTGCCTCATTCTTGCTCTTTCGGGATCCTCAGTGGATTCAAAACTTGGCTTTGTGACACAGTGGACGCTGTGAGGAGCCTTCCAGAACTGAGGCTCCATAGCTTAGGTGGGAGCCTGTCCTAAGTGGGGCCTGAAGGTGTGTATTGCCTCCTGGGAACTCTGGCTGCACGGTAGTGAGAAGTGAATTGGACAGGAACACACTTGCTGATCAGTTAGTTCAGGAGGCTGCTGGAAGCATCAGTTGCCCCTTCCCAGCCAGAAATGCTTGACCATCAGCCCTGGCTGCGCGTGTCCTTGGGAAAATTGCTAAACCCCTCTGGACCTCTGTTTCTCTCCCTGTCTATAAGTCAAAAACAGCTACTCGAAGAGTATTTGTGTTGAATAAGATACCATATGTAAAAAGTAACCAGCACAAAGCTTGATCCATATTAGGCATTTAATTAGCTTCTATGTTCTTAAGCCCCATTTTCCCCATCTCTGTGAAATGAGAGAATATGGCCATTTTAGGGGGGTTTCATTACGTATTTAGAAGTTTCTAGAAGCCCCGCTAGTGATAGGCATGAATCGGTTGCTTTTCAAGTTTACTAATATCCCCAGCATCATGCTCAGTGAGCACCTGCAGGGCTCAGGGGTATGGACCTTGGAGACACAGCAAAGTTGATTGGGAGTCTCTAACATGAAGCAGCTTAGAGAGCAAGGTCTGAGATGGCAGCATGGGTTGGGCATTCTAGGCAGAAGGTTAACCTACTCCGTGGGCTGTGGTGGTCAGGCCCCAGACTTACATGGGGAGGCAGATGCAGGAGTGCAGAGGGCAGCAGCCGTGAGGATGACAGAGAGGGCAGCTACAGAGACCTTCATGGTACGTGCAGGCGGGGGCTGTGGCAGTCGTGGGTGCTGTCTCGGGATCCTCTGCAGGGCTCTTCTGCAGCTTGGCCCAGACCTTTATAGGGAGCCATGGCCTGTAGAGCGAGCGCCCCCGCAAGGGGAGTTTCCGAAAATGCAGCCCAGCGCTGGCTGTGAAATTACACAAAACGGAAAAGAAAACTGAAATCGTCTCCGGAAATTCGAGTCTACTCACTGCCCTCCCAACTAGAGTGAGCTCATCCCCTTTGTCCAAATACAAGGTCAAAAAAACTCTTCTTGTGTAGGCACCCTCAGCTTCACTTCCTCGGGTAGGGTCCTCCCCTGAGACCAGGAAGCTGCTGCTTTGGAGTGGGTGGGGCAGTTAGGACAGAATCAGAGCCACTGGGTCTTATTTTTTTTTTTTTCCTGAAGTTCCTACTTGTGCATTCCACGGAGGGATGTTTTTCACAAGCTGTTTTATTGAGGAGGGTCCTTTGGACATAGAGTCCCTAAGGGAGGTAAGAGGTGAGAGTACCCCCCTGATGACTGGGGCAGGGATGCTGAGCTGGTCACTGGGGGCCTTTTCACCAGATGAGAGTTGGAGCGATTCCTCTGAGGGGAGTTTCTCACTTTCATCACTGCCACAGGGTTGCCACATCACCTTCATTCATTTGCTGAGAGAGCTTTGGGGAAATTCCTAATGTCTTTGAGTTAGTTCTATTTCTTTGTTTATGGGGGGGGAGAGGGAAGGGGAGGAAAGGAGAGAGAGAGAGAGAGAAAGTGAGAGTGAGAGAAAGAGAGAGAGAAATCTTACAACACACAGTACCATTATTGGCCTCATTTACTGAAGGCTTAGTTGCGCCTGTCACTACTCTATGGACTTGGCTTATGTTGGCTCATTTACTACTATTATTTTCCCTGTTTCACAGAAATCTTGTTTCTAAGATGTTCTTGGGCACAAAAGTTACAGAATATGCAACATGCAAAGGACCCGAAGGATCATTTTTTCCATGTTCTTCAGTTGCAGAGGAGGAAACTGAGGCTCAGAGGGCAGGAGTGACTTGCTGAGAACACAGGGCAAATAAAGGAGAGTTGGGATCAGAATCCAGCTGCTCTGGGTCCCCCTTCAGTGCTCTGTCCAGTAGGTACAGTTTGACATTAAAAGTTTTATATTTGGAGTTTTTTTTTTTTTTTTTTTTGGTGCGGGGGATCGAACTCAGGGCCTTGTGCTTGCAAGGCAAGCACTTCTAACCACTAAGCTAAATCCCCAGCCCAAAGGTTTTATGTTTGGGAACATTCTTAAAACTGAACTTATGTAGAACCCCTGAGCTAAAGGTGGTATCCTTACCCCATTCTGAAGCACCGGATGCAGTAAATCTTCCTCAGTTCCTGTCTGGGTAGTTCAGAATCAGTGACAATTGAGCCAGGGTAGGGCTGCCGTTGGCCTCTGAATAGAAGTGTGTATCAATAATGACAAGAACAGTTTTTAAAAATGTAACCCTATATTAAGTATATTTTCTTGCTAGCTGCTGTCACATATGTAACTTAGTGGCCAGGGGTGACAAAGTTTCTCAGAATGGGAAGACCTCCCCATATTTCCTCTTCACAGTGACTCCGAGGCAGAGTGGTTGTTATCCTCACTTTATGGAAGAGGAAACTGAACCTCGAAAAGGTTATTGACACCTTCATGGTCACACAGCTGATAAATGGGCACCGAGCCTGGGCATTTCTGATGTCTGTGCTCCACCTTTCCGTCAGTAGGCACTTAGCAGTTATCTCAGTCTTTGTAGGTGCCATCCTGAGCCCTTCGTAACTGTCCTCTCATTTCCTCCTCATTAACAGTGGGTAACCTTGGAAAGCATGACCATCTCACTCAATGAAACAAATTACAAACATTTTAGAAATAATTGTCCATCCATGTAAAAATGTTTTGTCTGTTTTAGCTGTTTCCTTTGGCCTAACTGAAATTAACCAACCATGTGGGAGGCTGTGGTTAGTGTGATGATTAAAAATAGGGACTTGCCAGCTTTTCCTGTTTATTAGCCACGTAGCCTTGAACAGTGTATTATCTCCGATTATACTTTCCTCATCTATAAATCAGAGATGACAATGCTCCTTATACAATTAAGTTCTTATAAATCTATGAAGCTTGTGAAGGTCTTAGTATGATTTTTAAGTACTAATAATATTAGCTACTATCAATTTATTAAGAGCAAGGAGATGGCAGTCCTTTTAAGTATATTCCATACTTTAGACTTTTTACAATATAAATCAGACCCCAGTTAATATGAATGAATGAACCTTTTAAAAATCTTCATTAAAAAATGTCTTTCTTTAAACCAACAAGTCATTTGAGGCTTAGAGAGGGGAATTGGCTAACTCAAGACCACAATCTACAGTGCTAGGCTTCAACATTGAACCTATTACCACTTTTTACCACACTGCACTGTTTCTGGAGAAATCCTAAAACTCTTGCCAAGGTTCAGTTTCCTCTGTGAGCTCAATGTTTATTTTCGTTCCTTGATCTCAGTTTTCGTCTTAAAAGGAGAAAGGAAAATACATTTCTAGATATCAGATATACTGAGTTGGGAGGCTAGCTGAGAATAGAGGTGAGGAAACTCACCACTGGGTCTAGAAACCCACATTTTTCTCATCTGTAGTCCCAGTGACCCTTTGCACTGTATGTGAGTGTGCACATCTGTCCAGGTTTGAATGGTGGTGAGGATGGGGATGGGGAAGGAGTGAGATAGTTGCTGAGGAGGAATAGGCAAGGGGAGAATCAGGAATATTTCTCTTCCCTTTCGGTGGTTTCAGTGGGCAATGAGGAGCAGAGGCGGTTGAGCTAACTAATTTTTATTCAATTTATGCCATCCTTTTTTCCTGTGCAAAATCAGGCCTTGGACTTGACTTGGCAAGTTATGTTTGAGTTATCTCTGGCTTTAATGTATTGATTCCATGAACAAATCAGAGAGCTCTGGGAAACAGTATGGGGGTTCAATGAGTGACACAACTATCATTAGATCTCTAAATATATTCACCCTGTATTACTGCAACTTTGTACACTTGACCGTTGTGTCCTCATTTCCCCACCTCCCTGCCCCTGATAACCACAGTTCTACTCTTTGCTTCCATTTATTTAACTTTTTCTTCCTTTGTGGTACTGGAGATTGAATACAGGGCCTCACTCATGGTAGGCAAGAGTTGTATCACTGAGCAACATCTCCACCCCTTTTTAAAATTTTATTTTGAGACAGGGCTTTACTAAGTTGCCCAAGCTGGTACTGAACTTGCAATGCTCCTGCTTCAGCCTCCGGAGCAGCTGGGATTACAAGTGTACACCACTGTGCCCACCCATATGTTTAACTTTTATTAAGATTCCGCATGTAAGTGAGATCATGCAGTATTATTCCATGTCTGGCTCTCTGTTGCTTGTTACTGATGATGTTGAGGAAGTTGCTCACTTTCTTTGGGCCTAAGTTTCCTCATCTGTAAAGTAAGAGATTGGATCCAACCTGTTCTGGGTAATGGAGACATTTAAGAATCTGATGAAGACTATGCACATTTTCTGCCAATAAGTAGGTGTGCTTGTCATTTTGTATATACAGTATTCACAGATCTGGCAGGCTCACTGATGGGCCTCAGGAATCTATAGGCTTCTTGAGCAGCCCTCCATACCTTGGATACCCCTTTTCCACAAGAGTCACTAAAGATGGGCACACATCTCCTCCAGCTAAGTGAGTATGGTTGCTGCTCCCCTATTGCCCTAACCTGTCTCCATCTTTCCTCTGTCAGTTACATTTTTCCTAAACTAAGTTGGCCTTCAGCCAAGTCACACTGTGACATTAGGAAACCAAATGCAGGCAGAGAAAGTGAAACCTTAATTACATCTGGAGTTCAGTGTTTTGGCTGGACACGGAGTTTCCCTATCACTGTGTGTGGCCAGAGATTGGTGCAGCTCTGGCTTTTCTGGCTGCTTTTAATAAAATGCCTAAAGCAGGGAAAGTCCCCAGTCTCTAGGAATGTGGGTCCCCAAGAGAAGCCAGAGGCAAAGCCATTTCCCTATCATGGGCTTTAATTTTCTGCATCTGCAAATTGGAGAGTTGTTCCCTGGCTGTTCCCCTCCTTCTTTGAGACAGTGAGCAGGTGTCTCGTGCTTCTTTGCTTCTGTACAACGCTGCCTGGGGCAGGTGCTGCACAAGCTGGTTGGAGAATCTACAGGAGGCAGCAGTGCAGGTACAAGCTGAGGCCTTCCAGCAGGCTCGGGGACTGCCCAGGTGGAGGCCGGATCAAATCCCATCCACGACTCCTTCTACTGCATCCTACTCTTGCCTTTTGGTCCAGCTCTGGTTTGTTTTCTGTGTTACTCTATTCTGCCTCTTTCCTTGCTTCCTTTCCCTTTGTTCACTTCCCTGTCACCAACTGTGTGTGTCTTTTACTAGGTCAGGAGGACTGACTTTAACACCTGCTCTCATAGTTCCCACCACATCCAGGCTCGAGGGTTGCAGTTTGGCTTTCCCCCACTCTTCTCACCTTTACCACACAGGACAGTGGCTGTGCTCACCCGCTTGTTTTCTGCAGCCGGAGACCGCATGTGGTGTGTTTGTTGATGGGAACCGTGCTCATCTGCCGCGGGTTACTGCAGGAGTCCACCACAAGGTAACTCAGAGGGCGGCCGCGGGACGGGGGGTGGGGGAGGTGGCCATGAGCGTAAGACCTGGAGGGAAGCATTTGTTATTCCAAAATTTCTGGGTAATGCATGACTTCAGGACCTGTGGGGTCCTTTTAGTTGTTATATTCTTCTGCATATTTGCTGGAAGCTTCCCCTTTCTCTGTGCCTACCCCTTCATGATATTCCCTCTCCTTTATTCTTTAAGGAACTCTTATTGCCATAGCATTGTCCCCTCTTCTGCTGTCTCTGGCTCCCAGCTGAATGCCTGGTGAAGCAGAACAAACTTGAGATTGAAATCAGACTTTCTGTGCCTTTAGACAAATGATTAGATCGTCTATTCTTGGTTTCCTTTTTGGAAAGGGAGTTAGGACACCCTAGGTGTCCTAGGATACCTCAGAGGATTAAATGAGGCAATCGGAAACTGCTCACACCATTTCTGGCACAAAGTAGATGCTTGGAAAACAATTCTTTTCCTTTCTTTCCACACATTTCCAGGTTCTAGGATTTTTTCCCTTAGTATTCTCTCCATCCCCATAAATGTGCTCCTCTCAGCTGAGAATCAGGAGGCATGGGGGTGAGGGAGAGAAGTGGACGGTGATTTTCCATCAGCTGTCATGCACCATTTTAGACTTTGGAAGCATTATTTTATTTATTACGAAAAAACACATAGAAAATGGTAATGACTCAGATCTTCCCTGAGCTTGCTTTCCCTCTGTGCGATGGACTTCTGACAGTCAGCCCCATGCTCTGTTCTTCACTGGGTTTCTCTCTTTCAGAGCCTGACTTTGGAGTGAGATGTGGTCCCCTCTTCTTCCTTCCTGGCAGTCCCCACCAGCCAACACCCTGACCCTTTTTCAATGAGTTTCACAGACAGGCATGTAAAGGAAACCATAAAACTTTCAGAATCTTAGAGGATTCTGTAGTTGTGGTCTGAGTTCTGTCCCTTTTTGTTTGTGGTCCTAGGAAATCCCTTGGCTTCTTGCCCATTGCTTTCAGTCTCAGACTTGGGGGTCCCAGTCTCTTGCGTCTTCTCTTTGCTGTTTCTCCTGCCCCGACCCCCACTCCTGCCCCATCAGCACTTAGGCCTCCAGAGCATTCTGCCTCAAATATTAGGGACCTCAGAACTTCCCTAGGAATTTGCATTTTTGAGGACCTCCAGCTTGGGTGAGGAAGTCCCCTTGGGGAATTTCCTCCAACTGGGGTTTGGAAATTCTGCACCTTAGTCATTCTTTCTAGAGTCAACTTTGAGTCTTGAAAAGAACAAGGGACTGGGAAGTAGGAGACCTGAGTTCTGTTCCCAGTCCAACTCCAAACCTAGTTGTGAGATTTTTGCACACCACTTGCCCTTCCACATTTGGGAAATGGAGATCTGACAGTACTATTTCTGTGGCCCTTTTCCTTCTCATTAAAGGATTATTAATAAATGATTTTTATCATACTAAAGAAAGATTTGAGTGTAGATGTCTTGTTGCTCTTAAAATCAGTTCACACAACTTCTAAAAATATGGCTGAGGTGTTATCCCTTCTTTTCCTGTCATCTCCCAAGGCCCGGGACTCATCACTTAGCTCATGAGTTTCTTCCATGAGTAATACGGCACCCACTTCTACCCTTCTACTCACTTCTTTACTCCTCTCAGTCCTCCCCCCATCCTTTGTGTCGACTTCTCATTCATCTCTACAGCTCCTATCTGTTAAAATTCTTTCTTCATAAGTGGAGAAAACGTTTGCTAACTCAGTCAGGAAGGTGATATATTGGGGATAATGTTGAACAGCTCACAGAATAGATACAGCACTGTAGAACCTGGCTTGGAAAAAGGATGGGTGAGAAACTAGAAAAACTGTGGGTGTTTGGGCAGCAGGTACTACTTGGCAGTACCATCAGGGTACCACTGTTGTTTTTTATTTATTTATTTATTTATTGGTGCTGGGGATTGAACTCAGGGCCTTGTGCTTGCAAGGCAAACACTCTAACCACTGAGCTAAATCAGGGTACCACTGTTTAAATAGACATACTCCAGCTAATTTTTCTATCTTTATGCCACTCTACCAAGGATTCACAGTCCTAGGAGAGTGAGGGAGTGTGACCAGCTAAGCTTGTGTTATCTGCTTTCTTCTTGGCTGGGAGAAGATAGGGCACCTGATTTGCAGGACCACTGATACTCTATACCCTGAAGAGGCGAGTTGTGGGTAGTGCTACAAAAAGATGTCATGGTAATATTGGAAGTAGAGACTGGATGGTGTGGAAAAAAGAAAAACAAAGCTAACAAACAAACTGAGCGATACTCTACCCACCCAGTAACTCTCCATTCAATCCATCTATCCGTCTTTTCACCCGTTCTCTTAGCCAACCAAACAACAAACCTATGTTGAGTACCCGTCGTATTCTAGAAGCCATCCAAAGCACTTACATATAGTGCACGGATGTCCATTGGAAACATCTCAAGAATCTTCTCACAAAGGACTCGTCTGTGGAGCTGAAACAAAGACAAGGTACAGGGAAAGGAGATCATATGTATACACTGGAAGGTCTAGACAAACACTACTAGGCCCATGCCACATCATTCTAGTTGTGGGTAGATAAGAGAGAGTTTTTCTGAACATCTGTATTAGTTAGATTTTCAGAGCCAATGGTTTTAAGAGAGCAGATTTACTAGAGGACATTTACAGATTACAATATTCACCCAGAAGCCAAATGCAGAAGGTACCGAATGTCCACCTAGGCACTGGAGACCCAAAAGATCCAATTGAGGGCTGGGAGCCCACAGCACTGTTCCATGTATGTCCCTGTCTGCACATGATGGCTGGAGCCAGGATACAATGCTCGCAGCAGAGATGACAACCAGAGCTCCTCCGAAGCAACAGCAGCCATCCTCGATGACAGCAAGGCTCTGAGCTCCTTCCTCAACAAGGACAACCGGAAGAACCAGCCGTAGCGGAGCTTCTCCTGGGAAACAGCCTGCCAACGCTACAGCTCCCATTCAGCCTTATGTTGCATCAGCAACAACCCTCAGGTGGATCTCGTATGCCCAGCATCACATCAACTCAGTCCAGCTGGGCATTCTAGCTCAAGTTGACCATATTAGGTCCACCACAACATCTTATACCACCAGGAGATTGCTTATCATGGTACAGAACAAAATGTGCTCAGGCTAGACACCAGAAAACCTGGGTCTGCCTCTGGTCTTAGCTTTTCTCAACAGTGGGCAAGCCATGCTCCTTGTCTTTATCTTTAAAATGGGAAGAATGAGTGTTTTACTTTTCTGTTGCTATGACAACATACCTGATGCACAACTTATAAAGGAGGAGAGAAAGGTGGACACAGTGCTGCATACCTGTTATGCCAGCATTTAGGGAGGCTGAGGCAAGAGGGTCACAAGTTCAAGTCCTGCCTGGGCAACTTAGTGGAACCTGTCACAAAATAAAAAAATAAAAAGAACGAGGGATATAGCTCAATGGTAGAGTGCCCCGGTTCAATCCCCAGTACTTGGAGGGAAGAAAGGGAGAAGAGGTTTATTTTGGCTTACAGTTTTACAGGCCATCTGGCTCAAGGGCAGAAAGATCATGGTGGAAAGGAATGGCAGAGGAAAACCTGCTTACCTCATGGCAGCCAGGAAGCAGATACAGAGAGGAAGAGACCACGGACCAGATGTTTTCCCCATGCCTCCAGAACCCACCCACCCATACCCAAACGTGTGCTTTACTCATCTCCCAGGTGTCTCCCAAGCCAGTGAGGTTGACTGTCAAGATTACCATCACAATGAATACAAGAATCCCTGACTTGTCCAAATCAGAGAACTGTTGCAGAGGCAAAATGAGTTAATGGATGTGAAAGTACTTTCCAAGCACAGAGTAAAAGAACTGTTTCACCTTGGTTGCTTCCATTTCCAGAGTGGCTCATGATAACACTCATGACTCATATATGCTGCTTTGCCTTCTTTCGCACCCACACCGCCCACCATGCAGTGGTGACCATGGAGATTTGTTGAATGTTTCCGTTCCTTAGGCAGGAAGATGAATGTCCAGGGTGGTGACTGCTCCAAATCTCAGAGAAGTACTTTGTGTGGCTCAGGTGGGCTGTAAATAGCAGCGGGCTGAGGCTGGTCCCGTGGTCCTATAAATGGGAAGGGACCAGGGAAGGCTGTGAACCATGCGGGAGGCCTAACTCTTTCAGCTCACAATGGGAAAGTGCTGGGTTCTCCAAGTTGCAGCCAAGTCAACAGAGAAGACTGACCACAGCTTAAGGTCAGAGAGGGAAGCACACATACTGTTGGAGAAATTAGCTCTAGACTTGTAGGCTTCCAGGTCATGGCCCTGAGTGAGGAATGCCACCTCTCTGAGCTTCAGTTTTTGCTCTGAAATGGATGGCTTACCCTTAGGGAACAGGTGGTGTTGACATCAGTTGTCTTAGGCTGAATTTCTGGGCCAGGCACACACCTGCCTGTCAGCCCCTCAGCTGATGTCTTCCAGCTAAAGATCTTTTTTTTGTACCAAAACACTTCCTTGGCTGCCTTTCATTTTTTGTGGGCTACACATCAGTACAAACTCTATGGTATTTAACAAGCATTAGCAATGCTACCTCTAGGGATTTATCTTATAGATATATTCACAAATGTACAATTTAATCTACATATTCATGGTGTATAGTGATAAGGATCGAAAACAGCTTAATTGTCCGTTTATCATCAGGACTGATGAAGTAATTCTGGCACTCCCATATAAAAGAAAGTCCAGTGGAACTAAAAAGAGGGAGGCAGCGCCCTACATGCAGATTTGGACCAATCTTTAAGACACAGTAAGTGAATGACGCAAGGGGGGCAGAATGGCTCATATAGAATGTTACAATGTGTGGATGTAAAAAACAAAACAAAACAACAGACTCATCTTTCCTCTTACACGCATAATCTGTCTCTCTCTCTCTCTCACACATTGACAGGGTCTTGATATGTAGCCTAGGCTGGCCTCAAACTCGTGGTGATCTTCCTGCTTCAGCCTCTCCAGTGCTGGCATTACAGGTGTGCACCACCACGCCTGGTTTAGGCCCTCTTTTGGAGGTGGCATAAAAAAGTGGTATCAGTTACCTTTCTGGTAGGAAGGGTAAAGAGGGAGGCCTCCTTTTATACCACTTTGTAATTTTAGAATTTTGCACCATGTGAATGTTTGATGTATCTTTAAAAGTCAGGCCCAAGTGTTGGAGGGAGACTCCCCTGGAGCTCCATCTCAAGCTCGACTTCTTTTGCCCCAGAAACCAGAATGACCTGGGTGCTCTGCAGAGGCCTCTTCCTGTCCTAGTGCCCCCACCCAGCCTTCACCACATGGGGAAGTGGGCTTTCAGAATCATATTTTGACACGGAAAGTACGTGCCTTCCTTCCAAAGAAGAGGAGCCTGGGAGGAAAGGTCATCTCCTCTGACACAGGCTGTTGCGAAGTGGAGACTTCGCACACATCAGAGCTGCACAAACTTTGCGTCACATTCTGGCCTTTGCCATTTAAGCTGTGAAAGCTCAGTCTCTGCTATTGCTGGACCAGCTCCTCACTGTAGTGGGCCGGCTTTCCACTGAGCTCAGGTGCTTGGGAGGAGGAGATGCCTGGCTCCTAGTAGGTGCTCAGTACACGGGAGCAGTTGTGCTCTGCAGGCTGCAGTAGGCACTGGAGGGACAGTTTCCATGGAGCTTCATCCCATCCTCAAAAGAGATCCAGGCACCTCAGGTCTTTGCAGTAGCTCCTTGAAGTAGCCCCTCCCCATCCCAGCCCACTCAGCCCACTCTACATCACATCAGGCAGTGCCTCTTATGGGTATTTTTGTTAAGCCTTGCAGTGAGTGGTAGGTAGTAGTTTTGTCCCCAAGTCTCAAACAAGGTAACCAGGGCTAAGCAAAGTGGAATAGCATGATTGCTAAGCTACAGCCCAGCAAGAACTGAGACCCAGTGAGTATTGGTTCCCTTTTTTTTATTTCCAACTGTCCCTCTTCTTGCTCTTGTAAGCTAGGCTGTATGACAGGGGTTCCTGGATCAGAAATGGACACAGAAACAGATGCTTCTTAGAAAGTGACAGGAAAAGAGGAAACAGAGGCACTTCCATGACTCAGGATTTCCACTGTAGGGCCCCAGGGCAGGACTGGGTGGACACCCCCTTGGCCCATGAGAGATGTAAACACATGGGACTCAGCTAACAAACACAGGACTTGTCGCCCAGTGGGGGATTTCTGAAGCCTGCCCTGAGAGGAAAAGCCACTCCAAGACACTGGCAGGAACTCTGTCTGTGGTAAGACAAGAAAGGAGGTGGGCAGGCACCCAGCCAGTCCTGCAACCAGCAACCACAGCTGCAGTCTGAGCCCAGGAGGGAGGAAGGCAGTCATCCCACTGTGGTTTAGCCTCAGGCTGGATCAAAGGAGTCTGTGGCCAGACCAGGGTCACAGGAAAGCCACAATGGAAGCGCCCTCCGCTGATACCCACCTGCCTGGTGTACCTCCATCCAGTGACACAGGGTAGCAAAACAATTAATGACGATTATGCAATGAACACACAAACAGACATAAGATTCAAATTAAAACGATTCAAACCACTATCAAAAATTCAAGTGATGCAGAAGTAGATAGAGTCGTAACAGGAAACTACAATCACAATCTACAGCTGCAAAAAGTGTACAAATGTGGGAGTGTAGGACATAAAGCCAATCATGGAGCTTAATTTGATGTATGTATTTCTGCTGTTTTGCTGGAACGGGGAACTTTAACCTCAGTCTTTCTGGATCATGTCTGAGTATTTTGGGTCCTATATGATTATCTGTTCCTACAGTTTCTTTTTTCTTTCTTTCTTTCTTCTTTTTGTTTTTTGGTGCTGGAGATCGAACTCAGGGCCCTGGGCTTGCTACACAAGCACTTTTACCACTAAGCTAAATCCCCAGCCCTCCCACAGGTTCTTGATGGGCCACCTTCCCTGGAATTAGCATAGCCTGAGGGTCTGGTGGTTTTCTGATAGTTTGGGGTCATGCTTGTGGAAGGTCATGGAAACCTGGATGGTCCTTGGATGGTTCCTCTCTGTGGTCTCCCTGCCTCCCTGCCTGCTGGAACATCTACACTGCACGGGCCTCCCTCCAGCCCACACTGGAAGACTCTTTGTGGCAGGAAGGACATCTACTCCCCTTAACCGCTCTGGTGAAGATGCTGAGTATATCCTTCCTGCTGCACACTTAGGTTTTTAGAACACAAGCCAGAGACTCATAGCTCCCTGCCTGCTCCATCTCTTCCCTAGAGGGTGGAGGAGGTGCACAATGCAGACTGTCTGCTCCAGGGAGGGCAGGGGAGAGGGGATAACAATAGGAAAAGATCTTACAATTTTCCTACCAAAGTATGAAACATGAGCACCTACCTTCTAGTAGGACCCTATTTCTCAAAGTCACTCTTGAGAACAACTTATCCCGTATTTGCAAGCATAAGGATTTGGTAACTTATGTATGTCCCTGAGAGGGTAATGCCAGGGCTGGAGTCATGGCTCAGTGATAGAGTGTTTGCCTATAGCAGGCACAAGGCTCTAGGTTCAAGATCCCATACTGCCACCACCAAAAAAACGAAAAACAAGAAAACAAAAGGCAAGGCCCCTCTACACGTAGGGGCACTTCTCCACCTCCTCTCCAAGACCTACTTCACCACTAAAGAGTTGCCATGCTAGGGGTACAGCAGGGCAATCACAGCTGGCCACATCAGCCTCCTCCATGTCCATAGCTCCCTGGTTCCTAACAGGCAGGCACATAGTGCCCAAGGGAGAAGCATGAAATTGCTGCTCTCTCAGTCCTCCACCTCACTCCTTATTAAAAGACTCACTGAGGTGTAACATGCATAGACTGAAGTGCACCAAGTTCTCAGCTCAAAGAATTTTTACACATGTCTGTACTCATATAACCCAGGCCCCACCCGATCTTTTCAGTTCCCTAGAACTTTCTCCCTATTCCCTCACAGTGATTACTCATCTCTGAAAATAACTACTGTCTGGAGTCTATGACTGTTTAGGTTGTTCCTGAATGTCATGTGACTGGACAAGATAGTATATACTCTTGTGGGTCTGACTTGTCTTCCAAATTGTGTCTGTGAAATTTATTCATATTGTGCTTAACCATGGTTTGCCCTTTTGCATTGCTGGATAGTGTTTGACTTCCTGGATGCACCACAATTACTGAAACGAGATATAGGCTTCCCCCATTTCAGGTCCCTTACACCCTCCCTCTTTGATCTCAATGGAAAACATCACAACACCTTCCTTCCTGCCTGTTAGCCCTGAACTCGTGCTCTCCACACACCTGGAGGTAAAAGGAACCATATTTCAGCTGTGCATGGTGGTGATACCTGTAATTCCAGCACCTTGGGAGTCTGAGGCAGGAGGATTGCAAGTTCAAGACCAGCCTGAGCAACTTAGAGACTTAGTAAAACGCTGTCCCCCGCACCAAAAAAAAAAAAAAAAAAAAAATTAAAACACTTCCGGGCTGTAGCTCAGTGTCAAGGTGCTGGGTTCAGTTCCCAGTACAGAAACAAAACAAAGGAGAGAGAGAGGGGGGTGGGGGAGGAGAGACATGGAGGAGGAGAGAAGGAGGGAGGGAGAATTCTCCTACCTACCTGGGCACTGGTGGTTAATTAATTTTTGATTGAAAATGACAGAAATCTAATGGAATCTTACTCAAGAAGGAAATTTAGGGCTGGAGATGCAGCTCGGTGGTAGAACACTTGCCTAGCACATGGCAAGGCTCTGGCTTCCATCCCCAGTACTGTTAAAAAAAAAAAAAAAGGAGTGTAATGACTTGTAATTGGAAAGTGAAAGAAGTTCCAAGCTTCAGGAGGTCTGGCTTAATCTAGAGTTTAAATGATGTCTTTAGGGGTTTCTTTCTTCTCTCTCTTTTTTTTTAAAGATTGGGTTAATATATATTAATTGTACATGTTAGTGGAGTTCTGTTGCTATGTCAGTTGATTAAATTCAGCTTTTCTTTATCCATCTTCCCCATTCCCTTACCAACCCGTGGTAATCACTATTCTATATTCAGGCTGACTTTCTAAATTTTAAATTTAGGGTTTCCATATATGAGAGAAAGCATGCCACACTTGTCTTTCAGTGTCTGGCTTGCTTCACTTAACATAATGTCTTCCAGTTCCATTCCATTTTGCCGGACATGACAGGATCTCATTCTTCTTTATGGCAGAATAGTATTCCACTGTGTCTCCAAAGATTTATTACACTCTATTTGTCCTCTCTGTTCCTTCCAGGTGTTACCCAATTTTCCTTTCTTGAGGACGGACTTTCTTCATGCAGGGGTGGAAGAAAGGGACAAAGCCTCAGATTAAGTCTTTCATCATTCTCACTCTGCCAACTGCAGTAAAGAGTGAGTTTCTTTCTCTCAGAGCTCCTTAGCAGTCTTGGGGAGGGACTCCACCTGACCCTGTGTGGGGCCTGTGTCCACCTCTCAGCCCAGTTTCTTTGGCCAGGTTTTGGAGGAGCCCAGGAGACAGATGTGCCCATTGGGACCGCTGGTGGTGGGAGGATACAAAAATGATACATATTCACTGTGAGGGGTGAAAGTGGGGTAGGGCACACTTCCCTCTACTGTGCTGACCCTTTATTTCTCATTATACTACCAAGTAAAGGTTTAGGAACGTATCAGACTTGAAAATTTAGGGGAGATGTCAGGTGATATATATAGCAGCAATACAAACTACCCAGAATCCCTGGTCTTAGATGTGGTTTGGCCTGCCTGTCACTTGGAATTTCTTACTATTGCTTAATCTCTTGTCACATTGGTCTGGTCTTGTCCCTCAGATGTCTCTCTTCCTTTCTCTGCTTTTCTGTCTACTTGGTATGCAGAATAGTTTCACTTTATGTTTTCATTCTGTCCTCCCAACCTATGCCTTAAGATTCATATTTACTCTTGTTTTTTAAGCTTTCAATGTATTTTGCTAAACCCAATTAATTCTGTAAGAGCAGCTCCTCTGCCAGCTGTTGGGATGACTGGAGTTTTTATCTTACTCCATTACCTCCGTGTGAGGTCAGCCACAGGCCAGAAACTGGATCCGCTGACATTCTGTGGGCATCGTTTTGTGATTTAATGAAAGTCTCTGGGGAGCAGCGGGCTGCATTTTAACTTATGACATGTTGGAACAAGGCAGCTCCAGATGGGGAAACTGGCTGAATTTTGGCACTGGTTGTGCCCAAGTTGCAGATAACAGGAAATGTACTATTGATGCATTATACCCATTATACCTAGCTTGAATTATACCCATCTTCATGCTGGAGGATATTACCTTTCTCAACACTGGAATGATTCGCAATTATAATTTTAAAAGGACACTAGGAAAGATTTTGTTGTTACGCTTTCATAGAGACACAGTCCTTGCAAAGTGAGGGGCATGACAGTTGTTCTCCTCCCCACACTCCTCATTCTGGCCTTTCACAGCTGGACTTAACTGGTTTCCCTCTGCAGGCTTTGTGGCTCCTCCCGAGCAGATCAAGGCTGACTAGGGTCGGGATCTTTTAAAAGTTGGCCCCTGGAGGCAATGCCCCAGCAGTGATCATGGGCTCCAAGTTGTACAGCTTACTCCCAGGTACCTAGTACCACCTTTGGCACATAAAGGATGCTCAACAAATACCAATTATTACTATGTCCCATGTCCTGTTTTTACTCGCCCACATATTTCAATTAAAAGAACATGGCTTCTACTTGGAATTTCTCAGCTCCTGTTACTATTCTTCAGTGTCTCATCTGGGAGGACTGAGATCCTGTCTTGCCCTGAATTCTAAACCTGAGTCTTTTCCAGATATCCCCAATCCATCTATTATGGGACAGCTAAATTAGACAGAAATTAATATACAGTCAGAGAGAGACTGGGCTCTCAAGGAAGTCAGTGAAAAATAAAGACATCAGAGTTGTGGCTGGAGGCGCATCTGAAGAAGGCCAGGCCTCAAGATAGAGATGCAATGGCCAGGCCTATGTGCCTCCCTGAGGGATGAACAATAACCTGAGATTATATTGTAATTAGCACCACCTGATCCAGTTGCATGAGCAATTACTCAGCTTTAGCAATCCCTAGATGGCATCTTTCAGAAGCCCATAGCAGTTCACCTTTAGACTCTGAAGCAGGGTTCTTGTTCTAGCAGGTTTTAGTTCTAGTGCCCGTCTCACCTTGTTAGGTGTGATGGGGAGGACTTGTTTTATGACCTTCCTCATATTTACCAGCCTGATTGGTTGGGAATCATCATCTCTCTATTGGTCTGTAATTTCTACCATTACTTCTCTTCTTCTCCTTCCTCTTAGTTGAAATCAGTGAATGATAATAACAATAACTAATAAATGATGGTTAGTACCAGATAAAGTGGTGCATGCTTATAATCCCAGCACTTGGGAGGCTGAGGCAGGAGGATCACTGAAAGTTCTACATTTTGGCTTTTGGTGACTGTAGTCAGGGCTAAGACTGATCTCACTGTATTACTGATCTCTACAGGACACCATTGGAGAGACAGAAAAAGAATCTCCTCCATTGCTGTTTCAACTTTTCTTCTAGGATCCCCAAAGTTTTCAATCTTCTCTCTGGGGAGAGGTTCCCTTGGGGTCTAGTTATTTAATAGCTAAATTAGGTTAACTATAGTTATAGTAAAAAAAAAATCCCCCAACTCACTGATCAGCAGTCTTAGGGTAAGGCTATATGTGAATTTTCTGCCCCAGAGTGAGCTTTCTGGCTCCTCTGGAGCTGGGGGCCAACATTTGTTTTTCGTTTTTTTTGTTTGTTTGTTTTTTGAGAATCCTTTTCTCCCCCATTGGTACTGGGAATTGAATCCAGGACTTTGTACATGTTAGACAAGCCCTCCACCACTGAGCTACACCCCCAGTCTTTGTTTGAGAATCTCAATTCCAGTGTATGCAGACCTCTTGACTCTTTCTGAAGGCTTAATTGTTCCTCTGTAGAATGATGTCTTCAGGCCAGCTTCAATAATTTACAGCCTGTTTAAGCTCTGTTTGACCCTCTGGGATGGTTCAGTTGAACTAAGTACTATTCATAGTGGTCCTGTATAAAAAAGTTCATTTATATTTTCCACTGGGTGCATGGTCCAAAAGAAGGAGCTAGAAAGGCGCTTCCCATGGAATTCTCATTACTGTATATCAGGTTCCAGCATGGAAGACTGATTTATCTCACTTATGGTGGTAGGTTTTCTGTTAGCATTTTGAAGATGTTCCTTTGTGTTCTGCTCTTCCCCCTTCCCTTCCCTTCCCTTCCCTTCCCTTCCCTTCCCTTCCTTGCCCTTCCCTTCTTTGAACCTAGGGAGCACTGAGCTACACCCCCAGCCCTTTTTATTATTTTGTTTTGAGGTGGGATCTTGCTAAGTTGCCTAGGGTAGGCTTAGTCCTGTAACCCTCCTGCCTCAGCCTCCGGAGAGGCTGTCATTACAAGTGTGCACCACTGTATCCAGCTGGCCTTCATGGTTTCTGCTAAGTCTTCAGTCATTCAAATAGTTGTTTTCTTATCCATGTCATTTTTTTTCTTTTCTGCTTTCAAGATTTTCTCTTTATTTTTTATTTCCAGCAGTCTGACTTTGATATACTTAAGCATGGATTTCTTTGAATATATCCTATTTGGGCTTTGCTGACTTTGACTTTGTATGTTTGTGCTTTTCGCCAAATTTAAAGAGTTTTCTGTCATTATTTCTTTATATGCTTTGCCACTTCATTCTCTCTCCTCTCTTCCTTGACTCCAAGTATCTGTATGTTGGAACTTTTGAGATTATCGCACTAGTCTCTGAGATGCTGGTCATTCTTTTCTAATCATTTTTTCCTTTTCTTAGATTACATAATTTGAATTGATATATTGTCAACTCATTGATCTTTCTTTTGACATTGCCATTCTGCAATTAAATTCATTTAGTAAGTATTTAGAATTTCAGATTTATTTATTATTATCATCATTATTATTATTATTATTATTATTATTATTTTTTGAGACAGGGTCTCACTATGTAGTTCAGGCTGGCCTTGAACTCACTTATGTAGCCCAGGCTGGCGTCAAAGTCACAGTCCTCCTGATGCAGGAGGTTATGGGGTTCAGAGAGGGTATTTCCAGGTTCTTTATTTGCGCAGGCAATGATTTGCAGGAGTGAATTTTAGGGCATGAAGGAGGTTTATTTAAGTAACAAAAGGGAGACTGGTTTTGCGAGGTGAATAAAATAGCCAGCCACTGCTGCAGTTAGGGATCTGAAAAGGAGTGGGAGGCTGGGGAGCTAAAGATAGAGAATGGGTTAGGGAGCATGGGGTAAAGGGGTTTAAGAAGGCAAGAGGGCAAGAGCGCAAGAGAAGGGGTGAGAGAGCGAGCTTGTGGCGCCATTCACATTTATCTGGATTCTGTTCTTGTGAGAGTTTCCTGATCCTGTGAGAAGAGGGGCAATTGGAATTTCGTGTACCACGCTGACTTCAGGTCAAAGCCACTCCCTGAGGTCATGTCCATTTTCCCAGCCAGCCACACCCTATTCCTACCTCACTGCTGCCTCAGCCTCCTGAGTGGTGGGATTACAGGTATTCATCACCATCAAATATATCACTATCAAATATATTTTAATGTTATTTTTAAAAAATTAATTTTATTGACATTTTAGATATACATAATGATAACATTCATAATAGGGAATTTGTACCTGTACATGATAGATCTTTGTCCTTATTTTAATGTTATTTTAAGAGAAGTTGTAGATCTAAACTTCTATTTCTCTGTCGAGAGTTCCTGTCTTTGTACTCATTATGAATGTATTTTGCTTTGTCTCTCTAAATATATGGGGTGCTTTAAAATTCTTGACAGATGATGCCATTATTTGGTTTATTTTATTTTATTTTATTTTATCTTAATCTGGTTTATTTTAGAGTTAGCATCTATTGATTGTCTTTTCTCTTCAGACTAGATCATATTTTCTTGTTGAATAATTTTGGTTTATATATTGAGCTCCATCATACTGGCCTGAAGAGTTTTTCTGTTTTTTGGGGGGTGGCAGGGATTGAACTCAGGATTAAACTTGCCTTGTGCTTGGTAAGCAAGCACTCTACCACTGAGCTAAATCCCCAATCCCTGTTTTTGTTTTAGTGGACTATTAATTTAGTTTGTTTGTTTGCTTGCTTTTTGAGACAGGATCTTGCTGTGTAGTCTAAACTGGCCTTGAGTTCCCTATGTAGCCCAGGCTGACTTTGAACTTGTAATCCTCCTGCCTTAGCTTCCTGAGTGCTGAATTTAGATTTAAACTATAGATTTAAAGTGCAATTGCCTATAGTAGATGGCAACTCAAATCTTAGTTTAGTTCTTTAAGTTTTAGCTGCAAGCTGCTTTCAGTTTTACCCAAGTATGTGTGGTTCAGGAGTCATCCATAAACTTAGATTAAATTTATATAAAGAATTTGGGACTTCCCTTTTGAAGATTTTCTTCCTTGTGGGATCCTCCTTTACTGTCTATTAGTCACTGTTGCCTCAGGCTCATTCCCATGGTTCATCCGTCTGGAAATATTACACACTTTCTATCAGTTTTAGACAACCCTGTGGCATTCTTCATGAACAACAACTGCAGTTGCCCTCAGGACAAAGCCACAGCAAAATAGTAACTCATCCCAAGCCTGTTGCTTACTACAATTTTCAGTGCCCTCCTAAGTCTACCTGGTTTGTCAGTCTTTCAAGTTCTCAGTTTTTCTTGGGGAGGGTATGCTGGGGATTGAACTCAGGGCCTACACTTGCTAGGCAAGCACTCCACCACTAGGCTAAATCCCTAACCCCTCAGTTGTATTTTTAAAAGCTGCTGGAGTTTAAAGCTTTTACTTGTGGAATGATCAGTTTGTGTGGTATGTTAGGTGCTCATTTTTCCATTCTGGAAGCAGAAACCTAGGGTAACTGGTATGATAAGCACTTAAGTAAGACTCTTAGTAACACTTGCTTTTCCTGGCGGGTCTTATCAACAATACAAAGTGATCTTTTGTACTCCTCACTATTACCCTTATTCTGCTTCATTCTTCTTTATAGAACTTGACATGTATGTGTATTTTTGTATGATCTCGTTTTCCTCCATTAAAAGGTAAGGTCTAGGAGAGCAGAATCTTTAACTACTGCATCCTCAGTGTGGATCTGCAAAAGGGGAGAAACACAGGGAAATGTGGGAAGATGTGGGCACCAGAAGGGGCCATCTTAGCAGCTGGAGTTTTGCATAAGATGGTCTTTCTTACACTCTAGTTAAGGAAAGTAGTTTGCTAGCCCTTTAAGGAAAAACAGACATTAGACCTTGAGGCTTTTAACCACTGGGTGGTGCTGTCTGTCAGTTTTCCTGAGAGCAAGCCTGACTAGAACTGCTTTACATCAACTGCAAATCCTTACTCTCCTCCATTGCGATCTCTGAGGGCACATCCTCGCCCACACTCCAAGCCTGCAGCCAGAAGGACTTCGTGACAATGGCTTCTGCCTCCCATGCCCTCAAGCCTTTGTGTCCATTTCATGAATGGACATTAATGAGACCTTGCAGGTGCAAAGGACTCGGATGGGAGTGATGTGAATTAGAAGTGGCTTCTGCTCCAGAAAGAAGCCTTGTTCAGCCAGGTCCAACTGGCCTAAGCCATACATTGGATTTAATAGATTAACTTCTCTCCTGTGCCTCTAAGAATGGTGCTGGTTATGTTTCATTTGAGTAAAAATATTCTCTTGAGTCATCTGTGTCCTGTGGTTCAGATGGGAAATATATGGAGTCCGTGTATGAAGTCTGGAGGGGAAGACTCTTGTTTTGGTCAGAATACAGGGGAAAAGGGAAGGAAAGTTCTCAGTGTGTGCTCAGGATGGAAGGAAGTGTGCTCTCAAATGATTTCCGATTCTTTTCTTTTCTACTAGCTTCTTGTTTTCTGTTGTAATCAGCAGTGTGGGAATTGAGTGCTGTCATCTGACTCTGTCTTGCCTTTACCAGCAAGTTCTTTCTCTTGAAAGGGAGCCAAGAAGTACTGAGTCTCTGTCGTGAGCTAGGGATGGGACTAGGCACTTACTGTATATTCACTGATGTCATTCTCCTTATGACCTGCGATCATGAATGTCCCAGTCTCCATCTCATAGCAAAGAAAACAAAACTAAGGGAGGCTGATACCTTGCACATTGACATGCACACATGCTCTACATTCCTGTGTCTTTTAAAATCCTCTCTTGAAAGAAACCTTAGTCACTTTCTTGTTGCTAAGACACAATACCTGACACCCACAATTTAAAGGAGGAGAGGTATATTTGGCTCACGGTTTCAGAAGTGTCAGTCCATGGTTAGCAGGCGTAAACACAGGAACAGCCTGTTGGAAGGGCCTGGGTGGGGGAAAGCTACTTATATCACGGCAGCCAAGGAGCAGAGAAAAAGGGAGGAGACAGAGAGGGAGGAGACAGGGAAGGACTCTTTCAGGTTAAGTTCCTAGTGATTTGCCTCCCCTGAACAGCAAGTCAGCTATGGCAACTCATGGTCCAATCTTCCAAAAATCTGCCTCAGAGTGCACGAGACTCTAGAGGCAACTAGGTATAAACCGTAACAATACTTGTTGTGGTTCTTGCTCTGAATTTTGCATCTCTTCGTAAAAAGCATCTTAGAGCTGCTCACAGTTTTGGTCCAGTTTTCTGCAACCTCCAGTCTCTTGTCTACCCGATTTGGTTAGGCTTTTAATATTTGCTACTAAGACTTCTCTCATCCGTGTCACTGATGACCTTTGTGGGTCAAATCCAATGGCCATGACTCTATTCTTCCTTTATATCTTAGTAGCCCTCAGCACATTTGGTTATTCCCTATTTCTTTCTTGCATCATTGCTTCTTTGGCGCCCAGGCTACCACACTCTCCTAATTTTCTTGTTATCGCACAGGCCACTCATCCACTCTGTTTTTGTGCTGTTGCTGCTCTGCTCTGACACTAAATGTTTGAATGCTCCTGGGCTTATTACCCATTACACACTCTCCCTTGTTGGCCCCAGATGGTCCTGTGGCTTTATATCTTCAGCTTGACCTTTTCCTGGCACTGCAGACTCACATAGACAAGTCCTTACTCAGCATGGCCACATGGACACAGGAATCTTCAAATTAACAGGGCCCAAACAAAACTCCTGATTCTACTCCCTAACTGGCTTTCCCCTAGAATTCCCCATTTCTATAAATTGCACTAACACCCACCTAGTTGCCCCAGCCCAAGTCTTTCTCAGTATGTCTTTCCAGTTGTATTCCCCAAACGTTTCCTTAATCTGCTCGCTTTCTTCTATTTCCACCACAAACTCCCTAGTCCAGGCCACTACCACCTGTAGTCTGGACAGCTGCAGAGGTCTCCCTTGCCCTCAGTAACAACTTCTGCACAGTATCTGATGTTTCTTTAAACATCTCAATCAGATGATCTTAGATGCCTAAAAAATGCCTTGTGACTTTCTACCTTTCATAAAATAAATTGCACATTCCTAACTCTGGCTTACAAAGTTCTGCTTGGCCCACTTTTGCCTTAGTTGATTCTCTTGTTGCTTTCCTCCTCCTCCTCCTCCACCTCTTCCACCTCTTCCACCTCCTCCTCCTCCTCCTCCTCCTCCTTCTCCTTCTTCTCCTTCTTCTCCTCCTCCTCCTGGCTCCAGCGATCCTGCCCTCAGGTGCCAAGCTGGTTCCTGCTTCAGGAACTTGGCACTTGGTGTGCCCCCTTTGCCTGGAAATTTCTTTAGCTCCCTGGTCCTTTCATGGCTGATAGACTTTTAGACACTTAACTCCTCAGGGAGACTTTTGTCACTATTCAATCTGACGAAGCCATCCATTCATGTGCCTGGATTTTGAGAGTTGTGTGCAATTCTGTTCATTTTCCCAGTTCTAGCTTTCTGTGAGTCGCCAGGGCTTGCTTCATGGTTCTCAAACTCTGATTCCTTGTTCTGAGGCTGATGGCCAAGTCTTACACCTACACCATGCTGAATGTGGAGTTATCTCCTTCATCATTCCCCCAAACTATTCACATCAAGCATCCAGGAATCACATAATTGATGGAGGCTCCAGGGAGGAGAGAGTTCTTGCTGTTCACTGCACAGTCTCCAGCTTCTTCCTTGACTCCTCTCTTCTTGCCTTAAGCTCTTTTGCACAAAACTCTTCCTCCTTCTGGTTTACTCAGAGGAACTTCATTTCTTCTTTTGAAGTCTCCAGCCCAGTCTGTAACTGCATCCTGTGGGAGTTTCCTGCCTTCACAGCTTGATACTAATATATTTTCTTTCCAAAACTTGTTTCATCCATAGGAAAGATTCTTCCTTTAGCTTTTAAGAGAGAGCAGTGTTTTCTGTTTTCTTGTAATTCTTGTTCTAGACCATGTGCGAGGGGCTGGGGGCTGATCCAAGCAGCTCTGTAAAGTATCAGCTCCATTCTGCAGATGAACAAATGAGGCTCAGAGAGACTGAGGCACTTGCTAGTAAATACCAGGCTCAGGAGCGATTCTGAGTACATTTGTCCTCTCCCACTGCTTCTTCAGAGCCTTCTCGGCAGGAATCAAAGGCTACCTGAATGGAGTCCCAGCTCTCTGAGCGGCCCAGGTCACAGGAAAGGAGGCCTCAGGCCCTGGGATGCCTTCCTTAGTCACATGACCGCGATCTCGCTCATGCTCATGTACACCTCAGGCCTACACAGATTAGAGTTTCTTTTGTTAAAAATATGGTCGCCAGTCCTAGTGCCAGATGTGCCAATGACTGATAGTGCTGCCTTGGGTAAATCACTGTTCTTTGGGCTCTAGTTTCCTTACCTTCATGGGGAGGGAAAGCTCCTTCCTGACCTATATTCTATGGTTTTGAAGAAAAATCAGGTGCTGGAATAAGAAGGCCTATCAGTTGAGTACTCTCTATCTGCTAAGTATTCCTTCATGTGAACTCTTAATCCTCTCAACATTGAAAAGTAGCTACTCTTATTGATCTATTTTGTAGAAGAGCAAACTGAGGCTTAGAAGGAGGTAGTAGTTACTCGAGGCCTCACAGTGAGTGGCAGAGTTGGGATTTGAGCCTGGACTTGCCTGTTTGGGTTTGGAGGCAATGATTTTAACCCACTGCATCAAATGTGTCTCCCTGAGTACCAGCTCAGGCTGCTGGCATCTCACAATGAATGCTCGCATATGAAGAGCAGGTACACTTCTGGGGAAGAAACGTGGAGCTGGCCATTTCAGAAGGCCCAGTAGCATTTCTAAGGCTACCTTCCAGACATCTGGTAACCTTGTCCAATCCTCATGGTGTAGAAAGAGGGCATATCACCAAGAAGTCCTCTTTGTGTTACCCAGAGTTGCTTTCTTGCTTTCTTCTCTTCTTGTCCTCTAGCTGGTTCCCCCATGACTCTATGCATGGCTCTTACTCACCTGAAACCACCCTTTTCTCTTACACAAGAGTGAAAAAGACTCACTAATATAGCTCTTATATTCCACTCCCTGTCAACCAGCCACCTTGTTCCACCAGGCTTATAGTCATGTAAGCTGCTTGGGAGTAATAATATATGGGTGGGATCTTTACTTTAGGGTGACCAGGGCTGGAAAACCCCTATGTATCAGAATGAGAAAGTTCTGTGTGTGTGTGTGTGTGTGTGTGTGTGTGTGTGTGTGTGTGTTTAAAGTCAGGCACTCAACTGGACATGGTGGCCAGTGTTAGATGTAATCCCAGCGATCAGGATGCTGAGACAGGAGAATTGCAAGTCTGAGGACAGCTTAAGGTACATAGGCTCTAAATACAAAACAAAACAAATCAAATCAAAAGCTCATAAAAAGGCCATGTATCTATCTACCTACCTTGAAGAGACTTCAAGAACAACCAAATGCACTCATGAAAAATCTGACTGGTTCTGAGCCCCTAGGAGTTTCTGGCAATCTTTATATTATGTTCTGAGCAGGGATTTGACTTTGTATATATGGACTTTCAATTAGGTTTTTATCTCAATAAGAAAAAAAAAAAAGACAACAACATTTCAATTCCAACTTGTCACTAGCCCTGTGCTTTCTGTTTTCAGCCCCTTCCTGTCATTTAGGGCTTTGACCCGTGGTTTCCTGACTTTGACCCTGGTGCCTGCTAAGGACTTTGAAACTTCCTGTCGCCTTGGGTGTACATTCTGATGTTGTTCTGGGCACTGTGTTAGTCTAGGTCCTACCCTTGCCCCACCCGCACCCCTAGCCCACACATCTACCCTGGCCTCCAAGCAGAGGTGTAGCCTGCATGCATTGTTTTTGTTAGTGACAAAATTAATGCAGGCTGTGCATGTCAGCCTGTGCTTCAGGCTATGAACACTTGGAGGGAAGAGTTTGATCATTTTCACTCATGTTTGAGCTCCAGTAGCAAGGAAGACAGAGAAGAATTCCTGGAACAAGGAGCAGGGAGTCCCAGTTCAGGGAGGGACTGAGCAGGAAGGCTTGGCCCTTGTGGAGTGACAAGGGTGGCTACTATGTGGGGTGAAGCCTCCAGCCACCTTCACCTCCGTTGAGCCCTGCCTAGGCAGACTGTTGACTGAGTCATTGTATATGTTAAGGTGCTTTTGGTGCAAGTAATAGAAACCAAGATCCGCTAACTCTGGCTAGCATAAAGGAAAGGAGGGTGCCCAGGTGCACGGATGGATGGCTGCAGAAACAAAAGTGTGGGAGGCACATACAATAGCATATTATTCACCCTTCCAAAAGGATGACATTCTGACACGTGCTACCACATGGACGCGCCTTGAAAACAGTGTGCTAAGTGAAATGAATCAGTCAAAAAAAGACAGATACTATGATTCTATTTATAAGAAGAGTCCACAAAGTCAAATTCACAGTGACAGTAAGTGGAAAGATTACCAGGCTTTGGTGAGCGGAGAACGTGAGTTAGTGTTTAATAGGTACAGAGTTCCAGTGTGGGATGATGAAGAAATTCTGGAGATGGATAGTTGTGATGGTTGTGTTACTAGAGGTTAAGGGCCGCTTTGCAATCAAAAACAGAATTTTTAGTAAAAAGAATAAGGCTTATTCAAAGCTAGGTCTGAAGGAGGTTGCCTCCTATCTCTATTTTCCCCTGTGTTCAGGTGTGCAATGACTTTTATTGGGGGTGGGGATGGAAATACAATGAGACAGTGGACAAGGAAATTCCCACCCTGTTTTGTCTCCTATATTCTTGGCTCCTCTCCAGGGGCTGACATATGTATATTCTTTTGAGATGAATATGCTACTTTTCTGACAAACATGTGACTTCTCTGAAAGGCTATTCATCTGATGAGGGTGTGTGTGTGTGTGTGTGTGTGTGTGTGTGTGTTTGTGTTATAGTTTATGCTCTCTGCATGAGGAAGCTGGAGAAACAGCTTATTTCCTTAAAAAATCCTAATTTTTAAAATTTATTTTAGAACAGAGGGACAAGAGAAAAAAGAATGGAAGGAAAAAAATGGAAACAAAAGCTTTTGTAAATAAGGGGGGGTTGAAGGGAGGGGAGGGGAATGGGAAAAAAGAAGCAGCAAGATATATCATGAACGGGTACAAATTCCCTGTGATGAATGTTATCACTAAGTATATGTAAATGTACCATAAAAATAAAATTTAAAAAAATTAAAATCTATTTTAACCTCTTGGTTACAGTTATATGATAATGTGAATGTATTGACCAGTACATTTGAAATTATAAAAAGGATACATTTAATATTATGTATTTTTTTTTTTTGTGGTGTTGGGGATTGAACTCAGGCCCTTGTGCTTGCAAGGCAAGCACTCTAATCACTGAGCTAAATCCCCAGCCCCCAATATTATGTATATTTTAACACACATACACACCACACCCCCTCCAAACCTAGCCTAAACCAACAAAAATTATTCTGAGGTGCTTCTGTGGTTCTTCAAGACATGTTTTTTTGTTTTTTGTTTTTTGTTTTTTTTTAAAAAAAGAAGAATTAACATTAGGATTCTGGGGGACCTCGTGTACCTGAAAGACTAGCTGAACCTCCAAGCCTGGCACCGGGTAGGGAGCAGAGCAGCAAGAGGAACTTCAAGGCAGGAGTCCATGGCTTCCTCTTCCTCCGGGACACTAGAAGCTGGCGTCCACCACAGCAGCAGCCAGTCTGCATCCCTAGGTCCAAACTGCCAATTTCTTTGGGACAGAGTCCAGCTGGTCAGGTGGCCCTGGGTAGATGAGTGTGGGCTGGGCTGGGGAGGCAGGCTTGTACCATCCTGACAACTGGAGGAAGTCATGACTCAGTTTACCAGAATCCAATTCATTGGGCAGTTTTTAGAATGATCACTTTGCCAAGCTTATTTGTTTGTTTTTTTTTTAATTATCTGGCATTAGCTGCCTGGTTTTTGTTTTTCCCTCACAGCAGATTTTGGGAGAATGCTGAATTCAGCTGGAGTCAGCTCCCTTCTGTCGAGCTGGAGACAGAAGAGTAGTGAGAAAGGAAGATGAAGTGTACATGTCTGTTCCTGGTGCTGTGTAGTTCTCCAGCCCCCAACCTTGACAAAGTAATGAAGGGAATGTAGAGCCACCTGTGGGAAAACAAAACAAAAAACCCCACTGAGATTGTTTCTTTCCTGCTAGCAGAGAAAAGACAGAAAGTTAAAAATTAAGTTGGCAATTAGGGATGTTTTGTTTCTTGCAGGCTTGAGGTTTGGACCAAGAGATCACCCCCTGCCTCTTTCCTGTCCTGAAAAGCTCAGGGTGGAAGCGAGAGATGGAGAATCTGGCATCCTCTGTACCTATGGAACCTAAGGAAGAGTAAACAGGGTGAAATAGAGCAACACCTCTATCAGGAGGTCAGAAGGATTAACAGGAATATTCCCACTGTAATGGACTAAAAATGGTTGTGTTTTGTTTTGGTACTGGAGAACCTAGGAACTGTGCACTGAGCTATATGCCCAGCCCTTTAAAAAATTTTGTTTTTGTTTTTTGAGACAGGGTCTCACGATGTAGTTCAAACTGACCTTAAACACACTATGTAGCCCAGGCTGGCCTTGAACTCATGGTGATCTTCTTGCCTTTGCCTTCCAAGTGCTGAGATTACAGGCATGCATCACCATACCCGGTGCCTTCTAAAAAACTTCGAGACAGGAGCTTGCCCAATTGCCTCAGGTGGGATCAAACTTGTGATCCTTCTGTACCTGCCTTTTGGAGTTCTGGGATTACAAGCATGTGCCACCACACCCAGCTAAAAATTACGTTTTTAAGGAAAAGATAGAAAAACAGATTTAGGAAAGGGATATGATGGACAGAAAAGAACAAGATTTCTGTGGAGCTTTTAATGGATCAAGTCTTAAATGGTAGAGATGGTCTGGTTGCTGGAAAGTAGAATATTTCGAACAACAGCTAGTATATTGGACCAAGGTAAGGAATTGAAAGCAGAGTGAGAAAAAAGGTGTTTTTCTCTGTATTAAGCGTGTATTTCTGCCCCCCTCCCTTCACTTTGACATTTTCTCCCAAGATTGAGGCAACATTCAAAATATTTTTCCTTTATTTTGATCATTGATCCGTTTCTCTGACCATGACTTCTTGTGTTCTCATAGACTTATTCCTTCCTCCTCCCAACCTGGACTTCTACTGAGGCCTGATCATCATGGGGAGTTGGGGAGCTGGAGCTGGCCCTTCTTTGTTCTGGTCACTGAAACCAAGTTCTTGCTAGGCAGCAAAGGTATGGTGGGATCGCTGATATAATCTTGGACCCATTTGTCGTTGGGGCTGGCACAGACTTCTCGGTTCTTTTTGGTGACAAAGCTGTAGAGGCAGAGTTAGATCGTCATGGGCTGTGGAGTAGGATGGGATTACAACATATGCCACCTCCTCCAGTTCACAATCTCCTCCAGCTCACATGGCTCATGTTCTTTGTAGTCTGCCTTGTGTTCCCTCTGTGGGTCCCCTCAGACCTCTTTGGGCTTTAGACCTCACCTTCTCTTCCCTCAGTCCCTTCTTTCCCCACTCAGCCTAGACCCTCAGGCTTGGGTTGCATAATGACCACCATTTATTGACCACACAGGCAAAGGTGGCAAAATCAGGAATTAAACTCAGCCTTCAAAGCCCAAGCCCCTAGCTGCCACTCCACTGCATCCAACGTGGTGACCTCTTGGTGCTGTGCATCCCATTCCCACCTCCAGATTCCTTTCCCGCTGGCACAGAAATACCCGCAGGGAAGGGCTTACATGATTGCTAGCAGGGCACAGTTGAGGGCCTTTCTGTATCCTGCCACCAGTTTCCTTGGCAATGATTTCTCATGATGCTTTGGGCAGCAGGTGGGTGGAGGGTTCACCGACTCAGGAATTTCTGAAAGAATCACATTCCAAGTGCTTGCAGCTCACATTGCAGGTCGAGTGGGGAGGCAGAGGGAGAGACCATGGCTGCCCACTCCATCTCCTACCTCTGATAGCAAAGCTCCTGACAGCAGGGACGGATGAGAGCTTGACGAGTAATAGGGAAAGTGACAAAGATGAACCCCTCTCGGGGACAGGCATAGGGGACATTCAGCCTCTGAATCAGCTTGGGGAGGAGGGTGAGAAGGTAAAGCTGAGTGGGAGAAGTTAGAGCAGGAGGAAAATGTGGACAATTTAGGCTTTGGAGTCAGTTTGGGTTAGAATCTTGAGTAAATGATTTGATTCATGGACAATTTTCTTAATCTCTCAAGATTTCAGTTTCCTCATCCCTTAAATGGGAGCAAAAAAGATACACATATCCTAGGAGCATGGTGAGAAGAGTTGAGAGGATTCTTAACTCAGAGCCTGGCACGCAGAAAGGCTCTGAGCTTACTATCACTGGGAACAAACGGTAGTAATGACCGCTTTTCTTGTCTCAGAAGTGGCTCTTTTCCATCTTTGTGACACTTGCAAGGTGCTGGCCTAGATTGTCACTCTCGAGCTCCCTTGATTACTCATCGGTTGGTGACAGTACCGAGGTAGTCAGGTTTCACCCTGTCCTAAACCTGCAGAATGCAAATCCCCTTGGATCTGGACCCCGTGCTCCAGCGGCGACAAAGTCCGGGACATCTCCAGGCTGCAGCTGGCTGATTCATGCTCTGGGAGGGCCGTGTTCTCTTCCTGAACCTGCTACACTGGCCTGCCTGACCTTCCCAAAGGGTGCTGCGGCCTTCTCTCCCATCAGACACACATGGGCCCTCTCTACGTGACTCTGTGTACAGTCCCTCTAGAACTGATGTTCATATCCCTGGTTCTCGGGCAAAGTTTACAAAGACCAAGGCCATCCTGACAGTGTGCAGATGGACTGTGCGGTGGACTTGACCCTTGCTCCCGTGTGTTTATACAAGTGGAGCCAGGCCAGGTTGCATGCTTCGGGTAGCCTTAAGAGAGGGGAAAGAGAAAAAAAGGGAAGGGGCAGCCCAAGACAGGTACATAGGAGGGCTGAATGTCTTTGTGTCTTTTCTGTCACCAGGTCTTCATGAATGATAATAGAGGTAGGGGATCAGGAGTGGGCAAAACAAACTGTATTCTCCATTCGTCCCAATTCCCTGCTCTCTATAGCTTTAAAACCTTCTAACCCCTTTTTTTTCTGCAGACTTTATTTGGTCTTAGGTGGCATATGGAGAAAGGAGTCATAGATCGCCCCAAATACACTTAGCCTTCCCACGGGGACTCATTTTGGTTGTAGATAGTCCCACAGTCCGTGCCAGCTACCATGAAGAAGGGATGTCTAGATTCACACTCTCCATTCCAATTTTAGTATATGTGCTGCCGAAGCGAGCACATAGACTCCCCATTCCTTAGTCCGGTCCCAAGCAATTGTTTCCACTGCCTCATCCCCCCACTTCCTTACAGACACTTTATGGTTGAATTCTCTGCTACTTTTGCTGCTCCCCCACTAAATGATCATTCCTTAGGACACTTGGAATACACCTTGCTTCAGCTTCCTGGAGCTGCTCACCCCCAGGAGGTTCTAGACCAAGCCCAGCTCTACCTGCCAAAGGCAGCAACAGAAGACAGCAGCTGGGCATGGAGGTGGGGAGGGGCTCTGGAGCTCATGCAGCCAGAGGCCTGACAGCACTCTCGGCATCACCTCTCTGCCAGCTGCCCACTCCTCCTCCTCCTCATCCCTTTCCTGTGGGAACAAGTGAACTCACTTGGCTGGCTAGAAAAAACAGACTTCGTGTTGAGGATGAGGAGGAAGAGAAAGAAGGCAGCCATGGAGACCTTCATCCTCTCAGTGGGGCAGTACAGCTTCAGTAGAGAGCTCAGCAGAGGTGCCTTCCTTGCTGCTGGTCATCCACACTCCACCGGCTCAGCTCTCTGGACTATGACCACTTCAGAGTTGGGGGAGGAGGAGAAAGACCGGGCCCCTGTATTGGCTGAAAGGAGGGTGGTGGAGACTGGGGCTGGTACAGGCTTGAGTTTGGCAGGATTTGAATACACGTGAGGGGATGGATGGAGAGGGACTGTGCAGCAAGGGTGCGCTGTCAGCTACTGTGTGTGCCCCACCTTACTAATCCACACCAGAGTGAAGTGGTGATTGTTACTCCACATGGCCGCTGAGGCTTAGAGAGGGTAAGTGAACTGCCCACGGTCCTATGGGCAGAAAGTGGATGAGACACAGTACTGCGAACCAGAGTCATGTGCTTTCACTGTGTTACCTCCCCCTATCTTGACGCTGGGGAAGGAGGGCAGGATTGAATGCTTCAGTTTCCTTCTGGTGATTGGTCTTGGGGAAGGTGAGCATGAAGCAGGATTAGGGAGAGCACAGACTGAGGCACTGGCAGGGTCTCGTGGCCACTAATAAAGATGCCCCTCATCCCCAGTCCAGGCCCAAATGACTGAACTCACTCTTTTATGTCACAGGTCATGCTACTAATGTTCCAATAAAAGAGTGTGCCCGGTCGCTGGGTCCAGATTTGCTGCTGAGGCACTTGGTTTGTCAGTATTCTCATTTATCTCTTTGGACCTCGGACCCTGGGTCGAGTTTTAGGTGCAGCTGGCTGATCCCTCCTGGATGTCACAAGTACTGTACAACTCCATCTAGCCCTGATGCTGTGGCCAATATTGACCAGCAGAGGGCGCGCCGACAATGGACCTGACAACCAGTGTAAGTGGTCCAGAGTTCACTTTTGGCCTGGCTGGCCCGATCTCTGGCTGAATCTGTCCCATGGCATCTTCTCTCTTTCAGTTTCCTCAGGGCCTGGTTCTAGGTTGGACGCAGCAGTCAGAGAAGTGAGAGAAAATATAGGGGAGTTTGCTGTGAACAGACTGAGCTTTAAAGGCACAGGAAAAGTGCTAGAGGAGTTGAGAGAAGAGGGAAGCTGGGCAGAACAGGGGATACGTGGAAACCTAGGAGCCTTGGCGCTTGGCGTGACCCATGATATGTAGCTGAAACATGATGCTGCCAGCTCTGGGGGCTCAAGGCACTTAGTGGTGGTGAGAGGGAGGTACCCCCTTGACCTCTGTTTATTGGAGGTGAGGCGATCTGAGGATGCCTCGTTGTACCTTTGGCATGCAGGGCCCCTGTTGGCTTTGCCATGGCCTCAGACTCTTGCCTGTGAAAGGCTGGAGACCAGGGAAGAATGGTCACGGTCCCTACAATGGGCATTACTCTTACTCCAGGTAAACCAGCTTCACCTTGAGCCCTGGAGATGTTTGAGAGCCTGTTCTTGGAGCACAGACCTCTTCTTGATTCCTGCCTGTCTCCCTCTTGCCTTCCCTCCCCCCTTTCCTTTCTTCCTTTGTACGTGTACCTGTCAGGCTTTCTGCTAGGTCTTGTGGGTGATACAAAAAAAGCAATATAGTACAAGCTGGTGTATGTAAGCTGGGGGGGAAAGACTAGATAAAAATGTGCATGAACCATTCCTATCCCAGACAGCAGTGAAGAAAGGTCTTGGGAGCAGTGCACACATACACACACACACACACACACAAACACGTGAATGTGTGTGGTGTACAGAAGAGTCTGAACTCTGTCAAGGAGAGGCCTTCATGAAGATTTATCTCTAAAACCAGTTGGTGAATTTTAGCTTTATAGCCATGAAGCTTAAATAAGGTGCTGCAAACAGACTGCTTAGCAGAGTGCTTGGGATGTGGAGAGACTAACGGAATGATATGCGTTGTTAGTGTGGGGGAGGAGGTGGCTTTTACCCTGAGTGTCTTTCTCACACTCTGCTTAGCTTTCCACTACCCCCATCACAGCCCTGACCTTTTCTTTTCTTCACCAGGGTCTGGTAACATGGTAAGGCTTGATGCTGAGGGTGTCATATACGGGCTGGGCTCATTGGTGTTCCCTATCTACTGCCAGTGGGTAAATTCAGTGGAAATGAATGAGGGCAGGGAAGGATATGAATTGTCTTTAATTCAAGACAGGACAGCTCTGGGTGGGTGGGAAGGCGCTGGGCTGAGGGGCGAATGGAAGGGGCCTTGGCCTCTTCTCTTTAGGTCACTGAGCTGTGCCCTTCTCCGGCACTTCTGGATCACTCAGTTCTCCTCCAGTTCCTGCAGGTAGTCCTGGACCCACTCATTTCGGGGATTGGCACAGATGGAATGACCCTTTTTGGTGATGAAGCTGTGGAACAAGAGGGAGAAGGATTACATACCAAGGAGTCCAGCAGCCAGGAAGAAAGCCCGACCTCCCTACTTCTCTTCCACATTCTCCACTGACCTAGACTCTCTCACTACCTTTTGCCTGAGGCAGGTAAGGGCCAAACTCTTCACAGAGACGTGCTCTTCAGCCCTCAGGGTCCCTAGTGTGTGTCTCCCTCCAGGAAGGGTCCTCATGCCTTCTGCTCCCTTTCCTCCCTAACCCATGGGGCCAGCTTCCAGGTGACTCTCTGCAGGTTTCAGCCCGAGTCCCTAGACAGCCACTCAGCTGCCTCTCCAGTGGACACACCTGGAGGTGTGTGGGGTCCCTTTCCACATCTTCCCTGCCTCCTCTTCCCCAGGCCCAGCTGATCCCTGTCCCCCAGTGTGGTGTGTGGTTCCACCTACACAACTCCAGGCTTGGGACACTCGCTGCTGGTCTCATAGTAATCCGAGATGCGATGATGTGGGACGGCGTGGGTAATGTAGGAGAAGCAGCACTCGGCTGGGTGGAAAGGGCCTCCTGAGGAGAAAATGTGGGAGATGCTGAGGTGGGGCCGCTCATTAACATATTGCCACCTTCTTCTGTAATTCAAGAATAATGTGGAGAGGGAAAGAGGCAGGAGACAGCCTCACAGAAGTTAGGCAGATGGCTTTGGAGGAGCTCAATCTTCTTTTCCCTCTCTGCAATATTCTTGCTGCACTTTCCCACCTTCATCATCAACCACCCTATTCTTTCCCCCTGAACCCCTCTTGGAAAAATGGGCTGATGACTTTCACCTTAGGGCTTGAAAAGCAGCAAACCCAGGGCTGCTCAGTGAGCACAGCTTTCCCTGGGGGACTGACTCAAGAGAGAGGCCCAGTGACTTTGACTAGGGTCACTTGACCTGCACGCCTTACTCAGGAAAGATGCACCCCTTTGGAGTATATGGAAGCAACGTGGACAGAGACTGACAGGCATATCATTTGGGAATCTGACCCAGATCCTCCCAGTCTCTCATCCTGTTCCCACCAAACCCATGCCCTATAGAAAGGGAAAGACATCAAGCCTCGAGGGCAATGGCCATGGAGTCAGAACACCCAAAATTTAACCCAGCTTCGCCTTTGCTTTCTTTTCACTGGGACCGTTTCATTTTCCCTGTCAGTTTCTTCCATTGTAAGTGGGGCCTTGGGGCAGTGTCTGTGCCCACTCCCCAGCCCTTTCTTTTCCATGCTTGGTGGCCTTGTTGGGGACCACATGTACACACAGAGCCCTGGGCCCAGTCCACGCACGAAGCCAGCCCAGGTGCCCCACCCTGTAGCCACACCCGGAAGTGGAGGCCAACATGGCAGTGTCCTGGCGCCGTGGCCAGCACGTGTGCCTGCCTTAGGGACACCGAACATGGAGGTCACACTCGGGGGCCCGTGCCTGCTGCCCCACGGACAGCCACTGGGACGGGCCTCCCGCAGGATGCTGCCCGGCTTCCCGTAGGGCAGAGGGAACGGCAGCCCAGAAGGCCTCTAAGGAGAGACCTGGGCAGGCGACGTGGCCTTACCTTGCAGAAAGGGCTGGTGAACCAGGGAGCAAGGCGGCCGGACCGTGTCCCTCGCACTCTGGTCTGTGGTTTTAAAACTGAGCTTCCTGGGGCTCTTGGGGATTTGGGGACTGTCTGTGAGGTGCTGCTGCATTTGAGAGTAGTGTCTTGGAGACTGTACCCGCTTCAGATCTTTTTCCTGTTTTACATACTGGCTTGTGTAGAAGATTTTTCTTTTTTGGTGCTGGGGATCGAACTCATGGCCTTGCGCTTGCAAGTACTCTGAGCTAAATCCCCAGCTCCCGGAAGATTTTTTTTGAAGAAAAAATTTCATGGATTAGGTGATTTTTCAGCTATTTTCTGACTATGAAATGTGATCACTCTTACAGGGAGGGAATACCAAGGGCTGACAGTGATGTCACCTGAATCTGGTATAATGGATGTAGTGAGATGGGTGTGGCAGGCCAGTGACTCTTTACAAACAAGCATATTCTGTGCTTATGGAGGGGTAAAATCAGATGTGTGGATGTTATGTGATTAAGACGGACAGAAAGTAAGTGTCCACTGTGGTGGCCTCAGAGGTCACTGAAGGTGACCTCTTCACCTTGGGTGGCAAGAAACAAGCCTGGTCCCTGATACCCAGCACCATTCCAGTAGTACCCTCACTGTCCAATGGACTAAAGGATCCCCTGGTTCCAAGCCCACTCAGGGATCTGCCTCTCTCACCTCAGTGCTCTCAACTGACATGACTTTTCAGAGAGGCTAATCAGGCCGTCTAGATTCCCATTAATTTTATTTACTTATTTATTTTTCCCCACTAATTTTAGACTAGGTTTATTTCAGCAGCAATCTACATTGCCTTGAGTTTCTGAAAAGGAAATGAGATAAAGTGGAAGGGTGGTTATTTGTGAAGGCAGCCTATTCTTAAGAAAAGGGACCAAAAGGTGATCCAGACAGACCCCACATTGTTGTGTCTCTCCTGCTCACACCCAAGCTGCACTCAGAGGGCTGGTGATGCTGGAGGCACCTGGGCTCGAAGTTCAGGAGGCCAGTAGACAAAATAGCTTTGAGAGCTCCTCATCTCCCTGGGGACAATATCCCCTAATGGATGGGTCACTGTTATGCTTGATGGCAAAGAAAGGAGTTCAGGGACTGGAGAGGCAGACTGGCCTCACTACATGGCCTTGAGGGGACAGACAAGGACGAAGCCAGTTTAAGAAGATGCAGACCTCCTTCTAGAGCTCCCCTCATCTCCCCAGCCACCTTATTCCTGCTTCTTTCCCCTATAGGGACTAAGATAAAAGGAAGACCAGGTGCGGCACTCACGTGAAGAGGATTCAGTCTTGGCCCCTGTGGTGACGGTGAGGAGAAAGAGGAAGAAGGAGATGGTGGCCATGGAGACCTTCATCCTCTGGAGGTGCTGCAGAAGGAGAGCTGGCCTGCTGGGGGCTTCTGAGGCTCCTGGGGTGAGGAGGCGTTGAGAAATGATCACTGAGGCAAGATAATGAAGGAACTGAGATTTTGAAAGGAAGTAGAAAAGCAGCGGATGCTCAGCAGTTTCATATCCTTTACGCTCATAGAGGGAGGTGGGAAGGAAGCAGGGAGAGCCAGGATTGAAGGCAGGAAATTGCCTCCCATCCCCAGTGGGAAGGGCTCTGGATATAAACCTTTCCATAGGCGTAGGCTTAGTCACAGGGGCTGGACCACTGTTTTAGGCTTAGCAGGGATCTCAAGGCTGGGATGCATTCTGTGCCTGATTCAGTCCCAGGCTTCAGAATAAGGCTCTGTGGGGCCTGGTGATTCAGGATCTGCTCATCTGGAGACCAGAAGGCATATGGGCTAATGTGATGAGGTCTAGATCTCTCAAGTCAGGTCTTATCAGTTAGGGTGAAGAAATCCTCACTTAACCTCCAAAGCAGAACCTGCGGTTCCATCCTCATCCTTATCCCTTTCACCACACTCTAGAGGGAAGAAGTAACACAGCGTCCAGTAGAGAACTCATTTATATAATGGTTGCTATATGCGCTAGTCACTGTCCTTCAATGTTTCATGAATGTCAACCCACTTAATCTCTACAAAGAGATTAAAATTAAAATTCCTGTTGAGGAAACAGTCTGAGAAGCAGATCCCAGGATTTGACAGTTGGTAAGTGGAACTGGGGTCCAGACGCAGGCAGTCTGGCTCCCGAGTCTGTGTGGTGTAAACAAACAACAGAGCTCAACTGAGTACTCAAAAAATGTCCTGGCTGACTTGGGTTCTCTAGCAAGTCTTTAGTTTTACCCCTTTCTAAGATTAGGGAGTAGGTACTTTTGGGGCCTTCTCCTGCTTTCTGACTTTGTTATAGAGAAATTCGGGAGAACCTTGGAGAAAGCCTATTGCAAGCTAGCTATAGATTTCACCCATTAGTGGTAGACTGGAGCTCTGTGTTGGGCACTATTCCAAAGCCATGTCCGGGCACATCAGGAGGAAGTGCCATGACTGATGTATGATGTATGGTGCAGCTTGCATGCTGCGTAAACTCCTTAGGTTACTCCTAACTGGCCATTCACTGAATGGAAGCTAGGGTTTAAACAGACCCAGTGACTTGCTCACGTCCACTCAATCATCTGGAGGTGGGACAGATCCCCCCTCTACAGACGCTTAGCCCAGCAGCCTTCACCGTACTGTTCTTGGAGGCACTTCCTCCATTCTCTTTGCCATTGTGTTGGATGGCTGTTTAATCTCTCCTTATCTGAAGTCACCAGGACAGGAAACATCTATTATTTTGTTAATTCACAAAGAGCTGAGCATATAGTAGGTGATATATAAATACACGTTATTTCAAAGAAGAATGAATAATTAAATTGACCCATGTGTCCATGTGAATCTTACAGGAAATGGCTGAATTCTTGCAGTTAGGTGTGGAAACAGGCATGAATTAGACATTTCCTGTGTTTCTTATCACCCGTAACAACACTATTTAAACTCCTCAAATAAAATGATAACAGTTGTCATTAGGGACAGGCTCAGGAAACAAGTTGTTCCTGGGAAGAATACGAGTTGGGAAGAGAGAATGTTTACTTTATTTCCCTGGATTTCAGCTGACCTGCCCCTGTTGTTGCTAGGGCCCTAAGAGGACTATCCCTTTACCGTACTTTGCCAGCAGTTACTGAATTCCTACCCACATTGGTGTCTACTGTATGTGCTAACAACTGTACTAAACAATCCAGGAGATTAATAAGAATGAAGGTTTACTTCTTGCACATGTGACAGTCCAGTGTAGTGCAGCAGTGTGTGTGTCATGAAGAGCCATTCCGTGCACTCACACAGGAATCAGGGCTACTGCTGTCTTCTGTTACCACTGTTTGTAGTAGAAAACCTCCCAGCTTGCTACCAAGGAGGAAGAGTGCAGGAGGATTGGGGAATTTCCATGCACCAGTTCTGGAAATGCTATAAATTACCATCCATGTCTAACTTCAAGACATCTGGCACTAATCTAATGACAAAAGGATGGAAAATATACATTATCTGTACAACTAGGAGGAAAAGGGAATAGTGTTAGTGACCAGATCCCTTCTTTGCCACAATATCATATACTGGTTCTTTACCTCTTTCCTAGTCTTACTGAATCAGATTTCTGGGTGGCAGCTAGTAATTTGTGTTTTAAAATACTCTCCCAATAATTCTTATGCGTGCTAAGGTTTCAGAAGCCTTTATCTATAATACAGTTTTCTAACTGGTATTCTTCAATTTATTGGTCTATTCAACCCTTGGGAAGCCCACCTAGGGTATGGAGAGGCTGAATGCCAGCCTGCTTGCTTCCAGATAAAAACAGTCTCATCTTTTCTCTCCAGCACTGCATAATATTTTGGAGAGTTAGTGATGAATTAGATGTGATTCTTGTACCCAGGTGTCATATCTTACTCTTATTTTCAGTCTTTTCTATGTATTGAAATATTCTTGTGGGCAGCAATCTAGTATGCTCACCTCCCACGATTTTCCTAATGCCTAGCACAATGTATAACATGAAGGACCCACTCAATAATAATCTGTTTGAGAGACAATAAAATATCTATTTTAGTATTCTAGAGGGAGGAAGCTAGGCGCATCTGGCTGGGATGATGTGGGAAGATTTTATGGTAGCACTGAATTTCATTCTTCAAGATTAGATGCAGTGTTGCTGGCCAGACTTGAGGGGAGGGCATTTCTGACAGAGGGCACCCTGCAAAGTGAGAAAGCAAAAAAAGAACATGCTGTTTTTCAGGAACCGTGAAAACAGAGTGTTATGTAATTAACCTAGACAGGACATGTGTTTGTCCCCTCCAGTACCTCAGAGCTCTCCTGAGAAGGACCAGATATTTCTTTCGAAAGAAAAGTCTTGGTTTTCACTTCTGTTAAGCTACCATTTCTGTGCTCTCACATCTTGACTAGGGAACACCTGGTCTGCTGGTGGCCACACTGCTCAGGTGCTCAGTGTCCCTCATTTCATTCTTCATTGAGCCAGCGAACCAACACATTTCTCTTAGGTCTAGTGCTGTTTTAATCCAACAGCCCTTTGGCAGTTCCTCCAAGTCTGTGCAACAAAGTTTAGATGGAGAACCCAGAAGCTTCTGAGTTGCCATTTACCAGTCATACATTCAGGCCTCAGTGGGCTGGTTTTAACTTAGACTTCAGCTGCGTTCCGGGAAGTAATAAGAGCAATTGGCCATGAATGAACCAAAACAAAGTCTAGAGTTCTGTTTGTCTTTGCTTCTTTCATTTCAAATCTAATTAAATGATAGAAGAGGTATAAAAATAAAATTTTATTCATAGTAGCAATAGGGAATCAAAAATGATACCAACTCACCATAAGGTAAAACATTTCTGTTCTATATTAAAAGATGTGGGACCAATTTGATGGCTATTATGGTTTAGATCTAGAATGGACCCCCAAAGCATCATGTGTTCACAGGTGGATGTTTGGAAGGTGGTTGGGTCATGGGGTGCTATACTTAGCAGTGGATTAGTCAACTCATAAGTTTGTAGTTGATTTGCTATTAAGAGGTGGGGTGTGGTTGGAGATGAGTCCCTGGGGGCTTTACTGGGCAGTCTACATCTCCTTCCTAGGCTGCTCCCTTCTCTCTGCTTCCTGACTGCCATGGTGTGAGCAGCCTTTCCTCTGCTGTGCCTGTTGGCCAGGCTATTTCTGTCTCGGAGCTGCTGACCGTGGAATGAACCCACTGAAACTTTGAGCCAAAATAAACCTCTCCTTGAAGTTGTGGGTGTCAGATATCGTGTCTCAGCAGTGATTGAGACAATGAGAGAAGTGATTGAGACAATGGCAAATCACAAAAAGGCTGAAAAAACATGTACCTTATATAAGTGAAGAAGAAGGCTATAGAAAAAGAGGGTTTTCTCAGCAGGAGCCTGGTTACCCTGAAATCAGTCAGTGGGTGCTGGCAAAAAAAATTTGCCTTGAGTGACCTTGCCAGATCCCACTTTGAGACAGTCACAGACATGGTTTGCCCTGTGGCAAAGCTACAAACACGGTTCTGTAAATATGGAAGGGTGGATATCAGCCGAGGGAGCCGGTGAAAGGGGAAAACAGACCACAGTAGTTTCTCAGATCACTCCTGATGAAAGACAAGAAGCCTCATCACACTCCCTCACTGTGTCCCCCAGAAAGTAAACTGACAACCTCAGCGCAAACCTGGCCAGTTACACCCTCTCCTTCCCCTCACCCACCAGAGCCAGGGCTCCTAGCGTCAGAACTGCATTTACATCCAGAGAGCCAAGGACTTGTACTCAGGCTGAGAAGTGTCATGGGAGAAAAGAAAGGCGTCTCTGGAGGAGTGAAATGTACTCGGGAAGTCTTCCCTGGCACATGTCTCCAAGCTAGCCTGCCTACCTGTTTACTCACACCTCTTCAAATAGCATCTTTCAGCAAGCTCCTAGGACAACTTGCATAAGGATTACTTGTGATGCTAGTTTGGAGTGTATACACCTGGGCTTGACCCCTTACGCCTAAATCCTCTCTTGTCCATGCCTCTAGAGTCAGGCTTCCATTCAGGGAAGAGGATGGTGGGAAGAGACCTATAAAACCATAGAAAAAATCCACACTTCCTTATTAAAGCCTTCACTTGTAAATATAAGCAGATGACCAATAATAACCAGACATTAAGAATTACTAGTAGCATGGGAGAGAAAAAGAATGAAGATAAACAGAAATACTCCAAAAGAAAGAGAAAAAAACAGAAAAGAAAAAACTCTTACAATTTTATTTTCAGAAAGATTTAAGAAGATATTGCATCTACAAAACAATAATGGGTTACTATGAAAAAGGAGTAATCTGAGCTCAGCAAAGAATTCTTGATAATTAAAAAAGGGACATTGACTAAATACAAAAGAAGTTTTCTGTCAGGGGATGAAAAATATAAAATATGAGAGACAAGACTTGTAAAGGATAGATGCACAAAACTCAGTATTTACCAGTTGTTCCAGAAATCAGCAACAATATGTGTGGAAGAAAATGAAGAGATGAAAGGAAAAAAATTTGAGTTAAAACAAGGGTATGTCTTCAGATAAGAAAGTAAATTGAGGGCATAGGAGGTGTAAAGAAAAAAGGCACTAGATGTATTTTGGTAAAAAATTAGAAATCCAAGGGTGAAAATTCCTGGAAGACCTGAAAGTGTATTTTTAAAGGAATAAGAAACTGACTTTGGAATTTTGGTATTGTGCAAGGTGGTAGAGGGAGATGGAGAAATGTTTACAAGGCTCTGAAAGAAGACATTTATTTCTTTTATTTTAGTTTGTTTAGTTTATGTTTAGTTTTATTTTAGTTTAATATTATTTTAGTTTGTGGTACTGGAGATTGAACCCAGGCCCTTTGCACTGAGCTACATCCCCAACCACGCCCCCCTTTTACTTTTGAGAGGGGAGTTTCACTAAGTTGCTAAATTTTCCAGGCTGCTCTCGAATTTGCAGTCTTCCTGCCCCAGCCTTCCAGAGTGCTGGGATTACAGGCATGTGTTACCACTCCCAGCTAAGAAGATGATTTTAAATATGGACTTTCATATACAGACAAATGTTTTATTCGAATTTAAAGACAAATGTTTTTGGCCATTAGAGGTTCCAGAAAGTTTATTATTCATATCAATTGGAGTTCTTTGTTGCAAACCTGTAGAAATTGATCTGCTTGATTAAAGCAACAAAGAAACTTATTGCAAAGATTTGAGGTAGTACACAGAGTTGTCAGGAAGCCTTGGAAAATAGGTAGAAGCCCTCACAGACCACCTCCAGCGCCTTAGCCACATCATGCCCTAGAAGCCAGTTGGTGTGGGTGCTGCCCCCTGTGCTGGGCACTGCGCTAGCTGGGTTGGCTGAACTCTTGCGCTGTTCCTGGGATGTGTGTGAAGACACTGTCGTCTCCAGAATCTGGTAGCTGGTGCCACTGCCACTGACGCCTGGGTAGTTCTTTCTACTTTTTTTTTTTTTTTTTCTTTCCTGCAACACTTGCAGCAAGCCCAGAGCTCGGAAGGAAGCATCAGAATGGCTGGTGCGAGTCCGATGTGCCTCTCCTGGGTACCAGAGGGCAAGAGAGAGCATTTGCCTTTGTCGTCTTTACAGTAGGAGACAGATTTAGGATATTCTAGCCAAATGAAAAATGAACCCAAGGAAGGGGGAAGCCATGGGCTTCATGTCAGGGGGAATGAACTCAGGTAAGCGATGAGATGAAATCCCAGTATGACTTCTTTTGTAGGTCCAGAATCATTTCCTCGAGTTAGACCAGACAGTTAAAAGGTCCCTGAAGAATGTTCCCTAGAATAAAGTTGTTACATAGCATGAAACAAACGATGTGAATATGCAAGTGTGAACACAGAATGATAACCAAAGTTAGGATTTCTCTTTCAGCTAATAGAAATAATGGGAAAAATAAGAATGTACAAGAAATTATCATGGATCAAATATTAAGCAAACTAAAAACATAGTGCAATTTAAACAAATAACGTGAATAAAAAAATCTTTTCTGAAGATTTTTCAAAGATTAACTGTCTCTAAAGAGAGAAGATAAATTTGTTTAATCTCTTTGGGGTTTAGAAATTCTTTCCGTTTTATTTTGGTTTATTTCCTTTTAAAATTCAAGAAAAGTTAAATTGAATACTCTTTATTAGATGCCTTACTTTTGTAACCAATCAGAATAAATTTTTTTTCTAAAAAATGAATTCAGGCCAGGACGCTCATAGGAGCTACAGGGGCAAGAGAGTCAACAATGAGGTGGCTGGTAACTTATGTCCTGTCCTTTCTCTGAAAGTAGGTTCCCTAGTTCCTGGAATTTGGCTTCAGTATTTTCATGCAGTTCTGAACTGACGAGTTTCTAGGGTCTCCACAGATCTGTCGCCCTTTCTTGGTGACAAAGCTGGAAGACAAAGTAGAGAATGATTACAAACTGAAGGGTCTTTCTCAATTGGTGATGAGAAGCCCCATCCTCCCTGCCCCTCAACTTTCCCACTCAACACAGTCTGTTCTTTCCATTCTCTGCAGAAGGCAGCTCAGGGCCAGTCTCCCCTCCGAGACCTCTCTCAGCCTGTGGGACTCCCTGGTGACCCATGGGCATGTCCTTGGGCAACTTTCTGCCTGCTTGCTCTCCTTGCCTTTTCTCCACTAGGAGTGTGTCATCTCTGCTGCCCTGCAGACTTCCAGTAAGGACACAGGCTGTGCCCTACCCTGGCAGGATCCAAGAGTAGGACTTTTGGGAACACCCATACCTCAGCTTCTCCCACCAAGATGCTGTGGGCTCCCTGCAGCCCATGGTGGGTGAGTCTGGTACTTACATGACTCCTGGCTGGGAGCACCCACTGCTTGTCTCAAAATAGTCTTCCATGAATGTACACCGGATCTTTCGTGGAGTGTAGGAAAAGCAGCAATCTGGAGCATTGGCAAGGACTACACATAGGGAAAAGGGTCATTGAAAGGTCAAGGCTTTTCCCTCAAGAGTACTATGACAGGTACTATGAAGGGTACTGGGAGAAGACCCAGGACTCAGAAGGGATGCTTGCTTCTCCTTGGCCGGCACTTGCTGCCATCTGCTTGCTTCAGACCCTCTCCAGGTTGAGCTGTGTGTCTGAGGGCACCCAGGATGGGCCCCAACAGGGCCAGAAGCATTTCCTCAGAAGGAGAAGATTAATGCAGGTATCAGAGAGCACTGTGTGCTCCCTGTTGGGCAGACTCAGGTCAGCCAGGTGGGAATAGAGAAGGTATCTTTGGAGGAGGTACTGGTGGCCTGTTGTAATCTCCCCTGGAGATCCGTACCACCCTCAGGATGTTTTGTTCTCCCTCGTCCTGTAAACAGGGTAGGTGAAGCCATAAGCTGATCTGCCCCCATGCTGCATTTAAATATATGCTGTAATGGAATATTTACCACTGTGAAATATTGGAGGTTCAGGTAGATCCACCATCCTCTGTAGTTCTGTTATCTCTGTATCTGGAAGAAACAGGGTGGGGAGAGATATTTCTAGGAGGCAGCATGGTCTCAGTATCTCCACTCATACTATTCCTCACCCTCATCCTAAGGAAGAACCTCTGATGATGGACCATGTCAGTTGAAGAGTTCAAAGCTGAATGGCCTATTAGGAGGTGGGCCCAGCTGGAGGAAGTGGTCATGGGGAGCATGCCTTTGAAGAGTATAGCCTATCCCCAGCCCCTTCCTCTTTTTCTGGCTCCTTCTCTGTTTCCTGACTGCCATGAGGTGAGGCAAGCAGCTTTCCTCTGCCGTGATGCCCCTCCTGCCATGATGTTTCTGTCTTGGAGCCGGCTGACCATGCACTAAAACCATGACCCAAAATAAACCTTTTCTCCTCTAAGTTGTGCATGTCAGTTATTTTGTCTCAGCAACAGAAAGGTGACCAATACAGAGACCTTTTGAAAATGTTTGATACATGAAAGCATTCAACTGACTCTCAAATACTAAAAGCTAGAGATATAACATAGATAAGTTAAACAAATGACTGCATAATGTGATACAGACTACAATTCTTTTCACACATTTCTGGACTCTAAAGAACTCTGGAAACAGCAAATTTTTCATCATCTTATTTGGTAGCAACATGTCTCTTGAAGCGAAGTGAGGCTATTTACAGTCTATTTATTTATCTAACTTAGTATAAATATCTGTATGTGTTTAGTTAAAATATATTCCCCAGATACTACTAGGGATGTTAAAGTAATGTCTAGGTATGCATTATTTTTCAGAACTGGAAAAATTCTGCACCATAAAGTACATTTAACTCCCAAGTTTGTAGATGAAAGATTGTGGACCTGTATTATGCTAATTAGGCAACTAAACTTTTAAGCTTTTTGTTTTGTTTTGAGACAAGGTCTTGCTTTATAGTGAAGGCTGGCCTTGAACTCATTGTTTGTAGTCCAGGCTCGCCTTGAACTCGTAGCAATCCTCGTGCCTCTGACTGCTGAGTGCTGGGATTATACCCATGTGCCACCATCCCAGTTTAGCCTCTTAAACTTCCATATGACTTGTATTTAATAGGACACATAGGTATTTCTTAACATGTTGTGGATAGGCTTGCCAAAAAAAAAAAAAATCTGAAACAGCTTTGTCATTCCATAACTACTTCTTAACTAATTCATATCCTAATTTCTTCACTTACTAGCTCTGTGATACCAAGCAAGTTATTTTTCCATTCCTCACTTTTCTCATTTATAAAACAAGAATAATAGCATGTAAAAACTACATAAAATTGCCGATGTCCTCCTATTTTGTTTTCCTTCAAGAATGGCAGATTTACATTTGTTCAAGCCAGTATCTACCTCTTAAGGTTGTTAGGGGGACTCAGTATGTTAATGTCTATAAAAAAATTAAAATCTTGACAGCTGGGGAGACATTGCCTCACCCAGAACTAGCCAATTCTTAAAGATAGCAAAGGGTTCAGACCAACTTATGCTGAGCCCTTATACCCCACCACCTCCTTAATCTAACCCTCAAGCACCTTCTCAGTATTTCCCCTGCTCCAAGTCATCTTAAAGCCAGGTATCCAACAGCTTGAGCCAGTCCCTATGCCTGAAGCCTGCTGGACATACTCAGACTAACCCTTCCCAAGCTGGATACAGTGCTTTGCCCTGACTCTCAGAAATCCAGACAAAGGCTCTGCATAGGTTTTCCCTCTTCTTGCTCATGCCTGCTGACCCAAACCTCATGCTTCTTGTGGCCCCATGTGGCATGGTGTACCCTTCTTGGAAAATGTAGATAATGAGTTTGTTTGTTTTCCCTAAGTGGCACTGGTTTCTCTGTATTGAGACTTAGTTCACCTACATAAATAAAACTTCCAAGAGTTCAAATGAGACAGTGACCTTGGGTGAGTTACTTGCCTGGCTGGTCTCATTTCTTCTCAAAGTTATAGTTTCATGTTGGATGATATTTGACATTTCTAACATCATAGAATTCTAGACTTCTTTCCATAAACTTACAATAACTTTTTATTTTGGTAGTGGGGATTGAAGCCAGGGCCTTTGCACTGAACTGTATGCTCACCGCCCCTCCCCCCCTTTTAATCTTTTATTTTGAGACAGGCTCTTGCCAGGTTGCTAAATTGCCTAGGCTGAGTTCTAATTTACAGTCCCCCTGCCTTAGCCTCCCAGAGTGTTGGGATTACAGGCATGTGCCACCACGTTTGGCTTTTTTGATCTAGCTAAACATAAGGTATCAAATATCAAGATAGCTTATCAAGATAAAGATAAGATAAGGTACCAAACAATTCTGGCCATGAGAAATGAGATAATTGTTTCCCCAAATGGGGCCAGTCATCTTCGTACAGTTTTTCTCAGGGAACAAAGCTGCAGACTGAGGTGGGTATGTACCCTGCCTCTGCTTTCAAGTAAGCTCCATACCCATGTCAGGGACAGACAGTAGCTGTGGGGTGCAGTGGCGCCCCATGTGTCTCCTTGTCGGACTGTGAGTTTCTGTGGCCCTGGCTACCAATGAGAAGGCTCGGTTGACTCACCCTGTATGACCTGGGCCTGGGATCCAAGAGCAGCAGCAAGGAGGAGGAAGGAGAGGGCAGCTGTGGAGACTTTCATCCTTGTGGTGGGCAGGCAGATCTGGCTTCTGGGCTCACAGCTCTCAGACTCCTTGGCTGCTTTGGTATTTATAAGAGGCGGATCAGGAAGTACCAGAGCAGAGGTCAGGATGCTGTTTGTTCTTTATATAATAATCAACGTGCTATTTCTAAAAGAGGGAACATGCCTGAGTCTAGGTCATGAAGAAGAGAGCAAAAGTGATCTGGGGCTTTCCCAATTGTTTCAGTCGATACAGGGAAGGAAAATAAATATTTCTAGAATTCTTCCTTCTAGGAGATTCATGTGATCTTCTAAATCCAACTGCAGGGTGGAGCTTGGGAACTGTCTCAGATATCCCACTCAGGGCTGGACTTGGTGCGGAGTGTCTTGTGCCCATCTCCATTTCTATTTCTGGAGTCCCAGCCAGAAGGGAACGGAAAGGTAAGAGCCTATCAAGCTGGCCACTGTAACGGAGAGTGGGGGTGTCTCAAGATCAGGGGCTCAAACTCTTCTAGTTTGTAATGATCTCAAGGCCTAATCATTCCATCCTGGACTTCTAAATGCCCCCAAATTTTATAATCCAGGGTGACCACCAGAGAAAATGCTCTAACATGTGAACTTGATTCCTCACACACCATCTGCCAGTGACTTCTCAAAGACTTAGGATCAACTCCAAAGTTTTTGTCTATGTGTAGAAGGCCCTTCAGAATCAGGTTCTCCTAGGTATGCATAGTTCCTCTGCTTTCCAATGTAATGGTATTTTAATGCATATTAAGTATAACATTAAAGATACATTTATAAATTTAGTTTCTCTTTTTCTTTCTTTTGGCTTGAGTATATATATTTCAGAATGCCAGTACTTATGCCCCGTGGATAAATCGACCCTGTGTTAGTACTAATTCCTACTAACCCATCAACTCTGTTCAGCAGTCACCTCGGCCGGGAGGACTTCTTGGCTCTTGCCACCCCTGGGCTGGGCCAAGTGTCCCTCCTAAATGCTTCCACAGCATCCGGTGCTTAAATCTATTGCAGCCCCAGTTACATTCTATTTTAAATGCTTATTAATATCCTTCCCCCGATATTTCAAGATGTATGTATGTATGTGAGTATGGTTAACAGAACATGTAACATGAGAGCTAGTGTTTTAACAAATGCATAAATGTGCACATACAAGGTCCTTGAAGAGTGTCTCTAGGGAGTGGGTAAGTCTGCAAGTATAAGTGCAGACCGGTGATAATGAAATAGTGACAAGTAATTCTCTTTTGGTTAATAGAAAAAAAATATATCACAATTTTTGGAAAATAAGAATCTACCTGAGATTATCATGGGTCAAATATTAGGCAAGTGTCAGTGATCCCAGCACTCTGGGAAGCTGAGGCAGGAGGATCACAAGTTCACACCCAGGCTGGGCAATTTAGTGGTTTAGTGAGACTGTCTCAAAAATAAAAACAAAGAGGGCTGGGGATACAGCTCAGTGCAAAGATCCTGGGTTCAATCCCCAGTACTAAAAAAAAAAAAAAGCAAATGAAAATGTGTCATTTGAGCAAATGTGGTAAAAGACGCTCTTTTCTAAATTGTTATCAAACCTTCAAAGATCAGCTGTTTTAGTAGGGAGAAGATAAGGAAGATAAGATAATGTTAAATTGTGTTTAATCTCTTTGGGGTTACAATGATTCCCAGCTTTTGTCATTATCTCAGAACATTTTTTTCCAGTAGTGATTTATTATGAGGATTATTTGGTTATAAATTTTTCTCCCTTTGATTTCTTAGACAAATCACACTAAAAGTAGGCATAGGTTTTAAACTTTCTTTTACAAGTAAAAAAAGTTTTATTCTTTAGAATTTGTTGTCTTTTGGATTTTATGAGATAGTTAATCAAGATGTACTACTTATAAGTATAAACTTAATGCTCTAATAGAGGTGTCTATAAGGTTAATATTGACTCTATCTTTAACTGTTTTTACTTAGTACCCTGTAACTTTAGATAAAAAAATTTTTTGGACCATGTATCTATTAAAAAAAAATTTAAACTTAGAAATAGGCAAAGGGGACTTCAGGGAGGATGGTGGAGCAGAGAGAAGCAGAGTAAGATCCTCTCCTAGATTTGTTGTCCAGACACTGGAATATAGCAATTTGGGGAAGAGAAGGAGGGAAGTGTGTTCTCAGGACCCAGCAGGGATCTGAAGCAAGAGCTGAAGCCCACAGGGAAAGTGAAAGGAGAGTCCAGTCCAGAAGAAGGTGAAGGACGGACAGCGCTTTCTCCCAGAGCTCTGGCTCTCGGCCCTGGCTCACGGCGCTGCCTCGCAGCACGCAGCACGGCTTGCAGCCCCCAGGTCACAGCCCCACCCAACAGCCTCTGCGCATGGCCCCAACTCCTGGCCCCAGCTGTCAGCACGAGTGACGCAGTTCGAGCCCGCAGACACACGGTGACTTCTGGAGACCCCAGAGACCTCCACGGTAAGATACACAAATGGAGCAGAGCGGTGGACACTAAAGACTGCAGCAGCTGGTGAGTTACCTGAGTTATCTGATCTCAGCCGGCTCCCAGGAGAAGGTGGTGATCGATCCGCCATCTTGGAAAGGGGCTGAGCTCAGAACTCAGAAAAGCTGCTAGAGAGTTTTGGTGCTGGGGCAAGGCAGGGGAAGGCGGGGCAAGGCATGGCAAGGTGGAGCAGAGTTCAAACTCAAATTGAAAGGACGGAAAGGAGTCAAGTTCAAACTGGCAGGGAACTGAGTCTAAACTGGTGGGAGACACACAGTGTGTCTCCAGTTGAACAAATTGGATTCAACCCTACAGCCAGTGATCAGGCTGCACTTGAATGGAACTGGTGAAGCCTTGCTATTGAACCCAGCTGGGAACACTTGCTACCCTGCCAAAATCTACTGCTGAGATTAATCAACAAGGACCTGGGTCTGTCTAATCTGTCTACCAGTGACAGCAGAGACACACCTGGAAGCAGACATTTTATTTATTATTATTATTTTAAAAATATTTTTTCCCTCCTCTCTGCTCTTCTTTCTCTTGGTTTTTTTCCTTTTTTTCCTCTTTCTTGTTTTTATAGGAAAGTGACTTTCTAGTTTTTTGCTGGGTTTTTTGTTGTTGTTGTTATTCTGTCCTTGTTTTTACTTCTTCTTTCTCTCCTTTCCTTCTGTTTCCTTTACTAGTTCCCCAAAGTTTCCATAATTTCCTCCTGGCTTCCAACATTGCTTCTCATTTCTTTCTTTTCTATTTCTCTATCCTTTCCTCCTAATCTCTTTTGAACTTTCTCTGGTGAGAGTAAAATCACTGTATTGAGGGCATATTTACTGCACACGAGTTTCTAGTTTATTTTGGATATTGTTATATAACCACAAATCTAGTTCATAAGGTGGCAGATCAATAATTACTACAGTTTGTTATTTTCTAGACCGTGTCTGATGCTATTGTTGTTGCTGATTGTACTACTTTAGCCAAGGTGACAGAATTGTTCTACTCAGTTCTTCCTTGCATGCCAAGACTAAGATTGGCAGAGGGTCACAAATAACACTATAGGCCACAGTCAAAGAACTATGGGCTGGCCAAATAGCAACTTCTCAGCCCCAATAAATTGAAGAGGCAAGATCTTGCAACAGACTCATAATACAAAAACCAGCTACACCTGTAAGACATCTCTGAGGAAGTGAGGTAGTCACTTCCAAAAGGTTCTCAAAACTAACAAAAAAAAGCTACCTGCCACAGGCAATTCATAAGCATCAACCCAGGAACTAAACTGAAGAAGAAAAAATAGAAAACGAGAAGACACACAAATAAGATGCAACCCCATACCTCCAGCTCACCAAAAGCAAACCTAGAGGGTAATGAAGTGGAGCAATCTGAAAGCTTCCCACCCAGACTCTTGGAAGCAGTAACAGCAGAAGTAACAAAGCAGATGAGTGAGGCTCTAGAAAACATCAAAACAGAAATCATTTCCAGAATGAAAGACATGATTAGCAACTCTAGAGCAGATACAGATAAAAAAAATAGAAGAGTTTAGAAAAAATGATGGAAACCATAAACGCGCAACACAGAAAAGAAATGGAATTCATGAAACAGATTCAAACAGATGTCCAAGAGATTAAAAATAACATTGAAAGCATCGATAGTAGAATGAAACAATGTGAAAAGAGAATCTCAGATATAGAAGACAAGATTGTGATTAATGATTGAGAAAAGAGAGAGTTCTTCAAAATGGTAAGGACCTTGAAAAATCAATACAACTGCTGCTAGATAGTACAAAGAAAAATAACATAAGATTGATCGGAGTCAATGAAAAAGCAGAAGATAGCACAAGTCACATAAGAAACCTGTTCTCAGAAATAATGGCAGAAAACTTCCCAAGAACTGGACATACAGATCAGTGAGGCATACAAAACTCCAATTAGCCATGATCAATAAAAATCTACCCCAAGGCATATAATAGTGAAGAGTCCAGAAATTCAACACAAGAACAGAATATTGAAAGCTGTAAGAGAAAAAAAACAAATAACCTATGAAGGAAAGCCCATCAGAATCACAGCAGACTTCTCAACACAAACCCTCAAGTGAAGGAGAGCTTGGAGTGAAGTATTTCAAGCCCTAAAAAACAAAAGCTTTCAGCCCAGATTGATGTACCCTGAAAAACTGTCTCTCAAAGTTGATGAAGAAGATACTTCCATGACAAAGAACACCTGAAGAGATTCATGACCACCAAACCAGCACATCAAAATATTCTGAAGGACATTCTGGAAAGAGAAAATGAGGACTACAACTCCAGGAATCACAACAGAGTGAATCCTTCAGGCAAGGCAAGTAATTAAACAGAAGGGAAAACTAGGAAGCCAACAACAGGTAAATAATATGACAAGAATAAGTCGACATATGTCAGTTATAACCATCAATGTAAATGGCCTCAACTCACCAACCAAAAGAAGCAGACTGGCAGAATGGGTCAAGAAGCAAGACTCAGCAATATGCTGCATACAAGAAACACATTTAATTCAAAAAGAAATTCATAGACTGAAAGTCAAAAGATGGAAAACAATACTTCATGCAACAGGAACCTGGAAAAAAGCAGGGGTAGCCATTCTATTTGCAGACAGAGTGGATTTCAAGCCAAGACTCATTAAGAAAGACAAAGAAAGTCACTACATCCTTGTAAAAGGAACAATCTAAGAAGAAGAGATGACAATCATAAATATATATGCACCAAATACCAGTGTGCCTAATTACATACAACAAATATTGACGGACATGAAAAACCAAGTAAGCACCAATGCGATTGTAATGGGGGACTTCAATACCCCACTGTCACAAATAGATAGATCAACTAGACAAAAAATCACAGGGAAATATCAGAACTAAACCAAACTCTTGATCAAATGGACCTAGTAGATGTATACAGAGTATTCCACCCCACAACATCAGAATACACATTCTTCTCAGCTGCACTTGGGACTTTCTCCAAAATAGACCGCATATTTGCTCACAGAACGTGCTTAAGGAAATGCAAAGGAATCAAAATTATCACATGCATACTGTCAGACCATAGTGCATTGAAACTGGAAATAAACAGCAAAAGGAGCCACAAAAATTCCATAAACACATGGAAATTAAATAGCACACTCCTGAATAATCAGTGGGTCAGAGAAGAAATTAAAGAAGAAATTAGTTTCTATGATTGAACGATAATGCCAATACAAACTACCGAACTTTGTGGGACATAATGAAAGCAGTTCTACGAGGGAAATTTGTAACATTGAACACCCATATAGAAAAACAGAGCAAGCTCAAATAAATAACCTAATGTTGAGTCTCAAGCTTCTAGAAAAAGAAGAGCCCTCAAATCCAAAGCCCGTACAAAGGAGAATATTATAAAGATCAGAGCTGAAATTAATGCAATTGAAACTAAGAAAACAATACAAAGAATCAATGAATCAAAGAGTTGGTTCTTTGAAAAATTAAATAAAATTGACAAACCCTTAGCCAACCTTATTAAAAAAAGGAAAGAAAAGACCCAAATTCATACGATTAGGAATGAAAAGGGTGAAATCACAACAGATCCAGCCGAAATCCAAAAGATCATCAATACCTACTTTGAGAACCTGTATTCTAATAAGATTGAAAATACAGAAGAAATAGACAGATTCCTAGATACATATGAATTAACAAAACTGGATCAAGAAGATATAAAAACTCTAAATAACCCAATATCAGCCACTGAAATTGAAGAAGTAATTAAAAACCTACCAACAAAGAAAAGCCCAGGTCCTGACGGATTCACTGCTGAATTCTACAAGAAATTTAGAGACGATTTAATGCCACTAATTCTCAAACTCTTTAACGAAATTGAAACAGAAGCAGTACTCCCAAATTCATTCCTGGAAGCAAGCATTACCCTGATACCAAAGCCAGAGAAGGATCCAATGAAAAAGGAGAACTACAGGCCAATTTCATTAATGAACATAGATGCAAAAATCCTCAATAAGATACTAGCAAACAGAATGCAACAAATTATCAAGAAGATTATACATTATGACCAAGTAGGAGTCATTCCAGGGATGCAGGGATGGTTCAACATAAGCAAATCAAAAAATGTGATACACCATATTAACAGAGCCAAGGACAAAAACCATACGATCATCTCAATAGATGCAGAAAAGGCATTTGACAAGGTCCAACACTCATTCATGATAAAAGCCCTGCGGAAAATTGGAATAGATGGTCTTTATCTCAATCTGATAAAGGCCATCTATGGCAAACCAACAGCCAACATCATACTAAATGGTCAAAAACTAAAGCTTTCACCCTAAAATCTGGAACAAGACAAGGATGTCCGCTCTCACCACTCTTATTCAATATAGTCCTGGAAACATTAGCCAGAGCAATTAGACAAGAGAAAGAAATAAAAGGAATAAGGATAGGAAAAGAAGAAGTTAAATTATCATTATCTGCAGATGACATGATACTCTATATAGAAGACCCCAAAAACTCCACCAAAAGACTTCTAGATTTAATAACCAAATTCAGCAACGTAGCTGGATGCAAAGTCAACACTCAGAAATCAATAGCATTCCTATACCCAAACAACAGACTCACTGAGAGAGAAATTAGGGAAACAACACCTTTCACAATAGCATCCAAAGAAATGAAGTACCTAGGAATCAATCTAACGAAGGAAGTAAAAGATCTATACAACAAAAACTACAGTACTTTGAAAAAGGAGATTGAAGACGATATCAGAAAATGGAAAGATAACCCTTGCTCCTGGGTAGGAAGAACCAATGTAGTGAAAATGGCCATACTCCCAAAACTGCTATACAGATTTAATGCAATCCCAATTAAATTACCAATAGCATACCTCACAGAATTAGAGATGACAATCCTAAATTTCATTTGGAACCAAAAGAAACCTAGAATTCAAAAGCAATTCTGGGCGGCAGAAGCAAAGCAGGGGCCTTCACAATCCCTGACCTAAAATTATATTACAAAGCTACTGTAATAAAAACAGCATGGTACTGGCACAAAAACAGACCCCAGGACCAATGGAACAGATTAGAAGATGAAGAAACAGGTCCAAACACTCTCAGTCACCTTATCTTTGACGAAGGGGCCAAACAACCTCACTGGAAGAAAGATAGCCTCTTTAATAAATGGTGCTGGAAAACCTGGCTCTCTACATGCTAAAGGTTAAAACTAGACCCATATCTTTCCCCATGCACTAAGCTAAAATCAAAGTGGATCAGAGATCTAAATATTAAAACAGAAGCACTAAATCTATAGGAAGATAGAATAGGTCGAACTCTTGAAGACATAGGTGTAGGCAAGGACTTTATGAACAAATCCCCAGTTGCCCAGGAAATATCACGAAGAATCAACAACTGGGACCTGATCTTATTAAAAAGCTTTTGCAGAGCAAAAGAAACTACCAGCAGAGTGAAGAGACAACCCAGAGACTGGGAAAAAATTTTTGCCAGCTATTCCTCTGACAAAGGACTACCATCTCAAATATATAAAGAACTCAAAAAAATCAAACCCCCCAAATTTAAAGACCCAATTCAAAAGTGGCAGCAGAAATGAATAGACATTTCTCAGATGAAGAAGTAGAAACAGCAGATAGACATATGAAAAAATGTTCAACATCACTGGTCATTTGAGAGATACAAATTAAAACAACCCTGAGATTCCACCTCACTCCAGGAAGAATGGCTATTATCAACAAATCAGCCAATAATAAATGCTGGAGGGGCTGTGGAGAAAAAGGAACCCTTCCCCACTGTTGGTGGGAATGTAGACTGGTGCAACCGCTATGGA
>PVJO010012188.1:0-56551 GCA_004026905.1 Hystrix cristata
TCAGGACGAAGCCTGGGGACTGCAAGTAGGCGGTGAAGCGTCCTTTCTCAGGTGTCCTGGTCCATACAACAGGCATCAATGCAGCAACTCTGTCTATCTGGACAACCTTCCAGTCTGCCTTTCCTTTTCCTTGCACCCATCTCCTCAGAATCTCACTCACTGAAAATGACAGTAGGGCCTGGCAGGTAGAAGACGTGATGGCAAAGAGAAGGTCATGCATCCTTTGAATGTCTGATCCTACCATGCCCACACTAATTCTCTCTTACTTCCCAATACTGGAAGAAGCATGGTTCCCACACACCACATTCCAAAGCGTGCCACCATCACCTAACAACAGAAACCACCTGTCCAGGGTAAAACCCATTGTTCTCCTGCTGCCCTCAGGGCAGAAGCTCTGCCAAACACTCCTGCAGAATCTCAGAATGCACCTCAAGTCTGTATTATTTTAACCAATGACAGGACTCAGGCTAGAAAAAATGGAAAGCTGAATTCCATCAGTCCAGATCATCTTCTTTTGCAGCGTCCCCCATGAGATCATGGCCGGAGAGGCCAGTGTGTGCCTCTCCAGGATGAAAGGCTGATGATCCAGGCTGATAACTGGTAACATAAAGCTGTAGGTTTGTTCGGGTTTTTGGTGTTTCAAACGGTGTCAGGTTTGGAGAGGGACTTCCTATCCTAATTTTGACATGCCAGGAGTGATTCACAAATATCTTAAGGTGTGACTAAAATTTTCAGCATAAACTTGTTCTTACATTTACTTTCTTCAATTTTTAAACACCTTTTTTGGACACATGAGAGTTTAAGAAAATCGGACACCACATTTGGCAATGGGAATACCCCCCAAACATGCCACTATGTGTCAATTTCTTTTAGATTTATCTTAGAATTATGGGGAGGGGGTTGTTCTGTTTTTTTATTTGTTTGCTTGCTTTTTGTTGGGTTGCTTTTTTTTTTTTGATAGGGTCTCACTATGTAGTTCAGACTGGCCTCAAACTCACTATGTAGTTTAGGCTGGCCTTGAACTCGTGTCCATCCTCCTGCCTCTGCCTCCCGAGTGCTAGGATTACCGTGTGCGCCACCACAGCCAGCCTATTATAAGAATTGTGAGTTTCCAAAAGATTAAGAGTTGCTGGCCTAAGACTCTAAAGTGAGGGTTGATTGCTTTCCCGAGCGACAACCACAGAGCCAGCCAATGCTTTATCACAACTCATCTAAGAAAAGATAAAGCATACCAGCCACGGTGGCACGCACCCATAATCCCAACACTTGAGAAACTGAGGCAAATTTGAGTCTCACCTGGGCAAATGAACAAAGACCCTGTTTCGAAATTTAAAAGAAATATAAAGGGCTAAGAGTGTGGCACAGCACAAGCCCCTGGATTCAAACCTCAGGACTGGGGGGGAATAAAAAAAAGATAAACTAAAAACAGGCAAACAGACATCTGCTACCATGCCCTGACTCGGAGCAACAGCTTCCATTCTCGGAGCCTCCGAGTCCTTATTGAAGCAGAGGAGATTGTGATCTCGAACTCAAGAACTGTATGACGTTATTTGTATGCCAAACTCTGGCCCAGCTTCCTGGAAGTTTTATTATTGATGTGTGGCTCCTCCTTCCCTGTCAATCCCTTGATTAAAGAGCTCGCTTCCCCGCCGAAAGCTTCTGAAGTGTGAGCAACACCTCCAGACTCCTGGCAGGATCAGCGCTGCCGGCATGCGAGCTGCGCCGCTCTGCGCCGCCCGGGCCAGCCTTGGCCTCGGCCTCCTGCTTCTGCTGTGCGCCCCACTAAACAGAGGCGTGCGCGCCAAGGAGCTGAAGGTTGTGACAGTGGTGAGTGCGCTTTCCGGCGTTTTTCCTGGGAGACTGATACCAGCCGGGTCTGAAAAGCCACTATCGGGTTTCATTTCACCCTTTTGTTGTCTCTCAGAGACCGGGCTCTGTTAAGACTCACAAAGCAAATAATCGAGTTTGGCAAGTTCCTCTTAATGAAGACCTAAGTGCGTGTCCTAACAAAAAAGTTGTGCTAGTTTCTTTTTGTCTTTGTTCCTTCCTTCCTTTCTTTCCTTTTCTTTCTTTCTTTCTTTCTTTCTTTCTTTCTTTCTTTCTTTCTTTCTTTCTTTCTTCCTTCCTTCCTTCCTTCCTTTCTCTCTTTCTCCTTCAACAGTGTTATCTATTATTCTACAACTGCCTTGAATTCAGGTTTCTTTTTGACAGCAGAACGGGAGAGGCAGCGGCCGGCGGCGCTCCTCATGTAGTGGGAGTTAACCGGGCTTCACCCGGTTTCATGATTGTTTGTTTGTAAACCAAAATCAAGAGGTTTTTTTGTTGTTGTTTCCAAATTATGTGGCCCCTTCCCTTTATGTTTACCAAGAAATTGGAGCATATATTTGTAAACAGCCTCTGTAGCGCAAAAGAGAAACTAAACTCAGTGCTTGAGTGACTTATTGACGTATAGATTTAGTTGATTACCGAAGCCAGGCTTCTGCCTACCCACGGTATGTGTGACACTTAAGGAAAAGGAGAGAGGGGTGGCTAATGCATAGAAGGGAAATAAATATACCGTTGGCGCTTTTAGAAATATATGGAAACAGGGTTTACAAAGAAAAGGGAATTTACTGCATTACGTGGGAATCTTTGATTTTCTGTGTGTGGCTCTTTTTTCTGTTTCTGTGTGTTTCTCTTTCTCTCTCTCTCTCTCTCTCTCTCTCTCTCTCTCTCTCTCTCTCCTTCTCTGTCTCTCTCTCCCCCCCATTTAAGACCCACCTTGTCTTTCACAGACTCTCCTGCTTTTCCTGTTCCCTGAATTGTTTATCTGATACAGTGAAAATGGACTGATTAATAAGTACATTTTCTTTCTGTAAGAATACTCAATGTCTATTTCATTATTTGGAAGAATACTACTTTTTACTTAAAACTTAAACATGAAGCTCCTGGTTTCTCAGCATGGTATATTCAGAACTTTCTTCTTCACTTTCCACAGATAATCTGATAAGCATGCTTACATAAATCGTGATTCTTAGTACAGTTAATCTTTAGTAGGTCATGAGTCAACAACGATAGAGAGAAGAAAACCAGAGAAACACCATCAGTGTATACAGCAAAGATTTGCCAGCTGTCAGACTTTGTGCTGCAAACACACCCTCCTATTGTGAACCTTCCATAGGGAGACTCATGAGCTAGACTTCTTGGACCCATGATTTGCTTGCCAATATGTCTGGGATGGGGACCGTGGAAACTGTGCCGTGTCTGCCTCTCTTGTTGTATTGTAAACCGGAGGCAAGCTGGTCGAGTGGCAACTTCTTGGTGAAATTACAAAGACCACCAGTGAACTGCATAAGGTAGACTCTGTCCTCTGTGTTCTGCCCCCAACTTCAGCTGACCTCCCTTGGCGGTCAAACTCTCTTATGACTGAAGCCAGAAGATAACCCTTTCTGCTTTTTATTGATTATAGAGAATATTTGATTATCAATGTTTAAATTGTACATTCCAGAAAATATTCAGAAAATTATTAGGAGAACCAGAATAAAAGAAAGGAGTCCAAAAAAAAAAAAAAAATGAAAGGCGTCAAGGTTCTTACTCTATACCAGGCACTATTCTGAGACTTTAGTATGGATTATGTCACAAAATTTCTCTAAGCTTCTATAAAGTAGCGTTGTTAGACAAAACACAGGACAACCAGTTGAATTTGAATTTCAGATAAGCGGAGAATAATTTTTAGTAGACTTACACCCCATGAATACTTGGGCATCCTGTATTTTTATTTGCTAAGTCTGGCAATCATTCTAAAGGGTTTTTTTCAACTTATTATTCCTATTTATAGATGAGGACATGTGACACAAAGAGGTTAAGCAACTTGTCCCTCCTCACACAGCCAGAATAGTGAAGGTAGGAGTTGAACCCAAGTTGCCTTACCCACAGGCCATCCCATTGATCACTAGATACAGTCTGCCTTGTGCATGTAACTCAGGAGAGAGCTGGTCTGATGTCCCTGCGAGGGTTACTGTCTTATTCTGACCTAGCCTCAGTAGGTGATTTCTTTGCTTTTCCTCTTCGATCCAAGAAAAATAAGTCTCATCCAACTCTGAAAAACTGTTGTTGGCAGAAAGAATAGGAAACTGTCATTAGTTCTTGCTCCTCTCTATGAATAGTCACAATATGATCTTTTGGGGGTGGGGGTGAGGGTGGGGGTAGTAACTGGAGCTTGAACTCAGGGCTGTCACACCGAGTGTATCCCCAACTCTTATTTTATTTTATTTTGAGATAGGGTCTTGCTGAGTCACTAAATTGCCCAGAAGGGACTCAAACTTTCAGTCTTCCCACCTTGTCTCCCCAGAGTGCTGGGATTACAGGCATGTGCCCAGCTACAACATGATCTTTCTAAGCAGAGTCACCAAAGTGTGGCCCTTGGAATGCTAGATGATTTCTTTTTCTTTCTTTCTTTCTTTTTTTAATATTATTTCACTATGTAGTTCGGGCTGTCCTTGAACTCACTATGTAGCCCAGGCTGGCTCAAAATCATGGTGATCCTCCTGCCTCAGCCTCCCAAATGTTGGAAGTGCATATGTGTACCACCACACCCAGCTATGATTTATTAACAAGCGTTGCATGAGAAAAAATGGATTTCCAAAGTCAAGTGAACTTGGGGGGAAGAATGTAGGGCAAACTGTGTTAGAAGTTCTCTTTAGCAGCCCTGCTCTATTTTTAATAGGCACTGTGGCCTTCAGGGAAAGGATAGAGTATATTGTTTCTTGAAGTAACATTGGCCTCCCCCTCCCCTCTTCCCCCAGAGAGATCTCAGAGAATTTCTATTTTTCACTTTATGGAGAGACTATAGTGAGTATGGTGAGTCTCAGTGTAACCATCAACCAACTTAAATAATCATCACTTAGAGCTAATTCCATCTCCTTTCTGTGCCCATTCATTTCCCCCACACACCCATCTAGCTTTTTTAAAGTAATCTCATCCATCATATTATTTCAGAAATAGGGAAATGCCATTTTAAAGCATAATCTCTGCCTTATGCCAGGGTGAAACCACAAAGTGATTTCAGGCAGAAAGAAAAACTCCATCTCATTCCACTGGGGTTTTATAGAGAAAGGGATGACGAGCCACGTTCTTATTCTCAGGGTTGACTCTTCATTCTCTATGGTTGACTTCTTCATGAAAAATTCTTACCCAAGCCATAGGCTACCCTCAGTGGATACAGCCTCCAAACCCTGAGCACACTGCTTCTACCTGAGATGAGTAACTTCCAAATTGTAGTAGCAGAAATCCAAACGGTACCATTACATTGCTCCAGGGCTGGGACCTTCAGGTTCTTTCTCATGCCTTTATCAGGTTCTTTCTCAAGCTGGCAGTCTAATCCCATTATAGATTTTCTAGTGCTATTTTCCAGAATAGAAGTTGCAGGTCATACTTAGGAGAGCACTGAACTGTCATTAATTCTAGTTCCACCATCGCTGGCCAGATTTGGGACAATACACATGTCACTTAATGAAACAGCTGAGTTGCAAGTGCCCCAAATTGAAAGTTGGGATAATAGGGACAACGATGCTTCTTACTTCATGGAGTGGTATTTAAGATCAAATGACATGATATACACGTGGAAATGTGAACTGTGATTCAATCATAAGGTGCTGTTGGGAATCATTGGTTTGAAATGGAAGCTTTCCAACTTTTTGGATAAAATCTAGGTGATCTCTATCTTGCTTTTTAAATTATGGTAAAAATAAAACATAAAATTTACTATCTTAACCATTTCTAAGCGTAGAGTACATTGGCATCACGTGTGTTTACATTTGAGCTATCTCTATCACCATCCATCTCCAGAACCCTTTTCATCTTGCAAAACTGAAACTCCATACCCAGTAAACAATAGCTGCCCATTTCCCCCTCTTCCTAACCCCTGGCACTCTCCATTCCACTTTCTGTCTCTGTGAGCCGAACTAATCTATAATAGTTGTCTCTTATCACCTGCTTCTTTTACTTAGCGTAACATCTTCAAAATCCTAGGTGATCATTCATTATTATAGAATTTACAAGTTTAGTGGGGTGTCCCTGTATGATTTGGAGGGAACAAAGCAAGAATAAAGATTTTCTAGGTAAATGGATGCATCTTGAGACCATACTCTTAAGTGAAATAAATCGGACACACATGTTAAATACCATGTTGTTTCTCTGGTGTGAGAAACTGAAAGTGTAAATAAAGACTAAAATGTATTATATTGGGAAAGGGAAGAAAATGTCCAAATGGGAAAGGGAACAAGAAAGTTGCGGGGGGAGGACCAGAGGGACAAGAGAAATAAGAAATGGAAGAAAAAAATGGAAACAAAGCTTTTGTAAATAAGGAGGGAGGAGGGGTGAAGGGAGGGGGAAAATGGGAAAAAAAAAAGAAGCAACAAGATATATCATGTGCAGGTACAAATCCCCTGTGATGAATGTTATCACTATGTACATCTAAAATGTACCATTAAAATAAATTAAATTTAAAAAATGTAAACAAAAGAAAATTATATTCTACTAGAAGCTTAGACTAACTACTTAGTTTGTTTGTACTCTAGAGGTCCCCACCCATGAATTTTAGCTTGCTTTCTTGTGGGGGAGACACAGTTGTGTGTGTCCAGTATGATCCGAGGAGGGGAGAGGCTGGAGGTGAGAGCAGAGAGGGCTAAGACCACAGTTCATACAAAGCACTGCGAAGAACTAAGTTGGATTAGAAAGCAATAGAATTGGAAAAGAATGGATAATGCTTTTAAATTGTGAGGATAGAATCCCTGTGGATCAAATGTGAATATGAAAGAAAAGACAAACGCCTCAATGATTCTGTTTCAAATTTGGGTTACTGAAAAGATGATGACATGATGCAGATATGATACATAAAACTCATTAAAGAATATTTAAAAAGAAACATGAGGTATAAACATCAAGGAAATTTAGAACAGTCTGTACTACACAACAGCACAGTAGTTAAGAGTACAGGCCTGAGAATTAGACAACCTGAGTTTGAACGCCAGCTCAACCCCTTACTACCTGTGTGATTTTAGGTGAGTAACTTAACCTATCTGTGCTTTGGTTTTATGACGGTAAAAATGGGGATAATAGCGCCTCATAGAGTTGATGTAAGGCTTACTTGAGTTAATATGTAAAAAGTACTTCCAAGCCTTTCTGGTAAATGCCTCAAACATTATAACTATCATTAGTATGCATTTGGCAAAAACCATTACCCCATGTGTGTGTTTTATGATGTTCACATAACCAGTTAATTAAAATGCCAGCTTTTGCTGGGTGTGGTAGTGCACACTTGTAAACCTAGTACTCGGGAGACTGAGGCAGGAGGTTCACCACGAGTTCGAGGCAACCTGGGAGACATAGTGAGTTCAAGGCCAGCCTGAAATACATAGTGAGGCCCTATTTCAAAAACAAAAACAAGGGTTGGGGATTTAGCTCAAGGGGTAGAGTGCTTACCTAGCAAGTGCAAGGCCCTGAGTTTGAGCCCCAGCATCAAAAAATCAAAACAAAACTAAACTAAAATGCTAGCTTTTTCTCCTCAATCTCTTTAGTCTCAAAAGGATGAAGTATTTACATGTCTTTTGTTTTAAATTCAGGAGTCTTCTTCCCAGCTTTGAGCATCTGATATAATACAAACTGGAGAAATATATGTTCAAAATGTGACTCCAAGAGTTACATAGATTTTACCTGTTGACTTTCTGATCCTTCATGACAATGGTTGGAAGAGACTATTGCCCTTCGGTTTGGCTTCTGTCATTGTTCATGTTTGAATGATAACTCTGGCCACAGCCGTCAACTTCTCAAGACCTGTAAACCTCTTTTTTTTTTTTCTTTCAATTCTATTAAAGTAGAATTGCAATTATAGTTAATGGGTTGTAGCATCCACCAGATGCTAGGTACTTTACTATTGGTATTGAGAATCTTCACACTTGCCATTAAGTCCCCTCCTATTACCTTAGTATCACACTAGCGTGATAAGGAAGGAGATAGGGTTTATCTTTGTTACACTGAGGACCTGGACTCTGGGTGTTCTGATGGCACAGAATTTCTGGCATGGCTTCTAAGGAGATGTAGCACATAAAACTATTCAGAGGAGAACCAGCACTTCAGCTCATGAACTGCCCTGGCATCTGTCCCTCTTGCTGTGTGGCTCTCAGTCACCTGAGCCAAGGTGCAGCATACTTGTCTCAGGAGACCTGCAGGTTCTTTCAGGATGTTCGCTGGGAGACCACCAGGCCCTGGGCAGGCAGGAAATCTGTGCAGTTTGCACAGAGGAATGTCTCCCCGTTCTGTGCCTATGCATTTTGCAAATTTTCAGGGTAGCAAACTGAAAATTATGTTTGGTTCAAGATATTTCAGCTGACCAGATTGCCACTATAGGTGCCTAAAGATGCCAACATCTCCTAATCAAAAGGAACAATCGATCAGTCTTCTTCTGTGTGTGTGTGTGTATGTGTGTGTGTGTGCACGTGTCTGTGTGGTACTGGAGAGTGAACCCAGGATCTTCACACTAAGCAAGAATTCCAGCCCCTCTCTCTCTCTCTCTTTTTTTTTTTTTGAGCTAAGCAGCTAAGTTGCCCAGGCTGTGCTCAACTTATGAGCCTCAACCTTTCAGAATGTTGGGCCTACCAGAGTGCACCGTTACACGCAGCTCTCAATTATTGTTCTTATTTAAATAGAAGTAGAGAATAGATGATTAGAAAGTCATAAAGATGTTCTAAAGGAGAGGGCCATATTTCCTTTTGCTCAACTGGTAATGCCCATTACCTGGTATAAATGCCTATGCGACACCAACTATTGCCAGTAGGAAAGGAAATATATAAGGTAGCTAAATTAAATGCATGAATAATATAACAATAATAGTAACAAATACAAGAGTAAATCCCATATGTTAAATACATCCTGGTGTGCTCAGTACTGTACTGATGACCTTATGTATATACTACACGTAGGGCCACCCAGCTGGTCATTGATAAAAGTACAGGTTTGGAACCCGGCCTATGGGATGGGAAAACCAGACCTTTTCTGTTATATTTACAGCTTGAGAGCAGTGTAATGCAGTTCCACCACTTCTCTTGCCTGTGGGCTTGTTTTTCCTGGGCCCTAGATAAAATCTTGTTAGTCTTGTCTCACCTTCCTCACTGATAAGTGCAGGGTGTATTCTCACACTGGTTCTTTTCATAGGCGGTTGGCTTTTCTTCATACTCTGTGCAGTCTGGTTTTCTTTTTGTTTTCTTTTTGCTGTGCTAGGGATTGAACCTGGTAGTGATCTACCACTGAGCTGTATCCCCAGAGTGTTTGTATTTTATTTTGAAACAGAGTTTCCCTAAATTACCCAGGCTGGTCTCCAACCCGTAGTCCTCCTGCTTCAGCCTCCCAAGTAGCTGGGATTACATGCATGAGCCACCACGCCCAACTCCATTTTACTTTTTAATTCTCTTATTATTAGATTTATTTCTCAGTTTCTAAAAGAACAAAATAAAATGGGCTTTCATTCATGGTAATGCATTAAGAGATTTTTTAAGCCTTAGAGTGTACCCTAGTAAAATAGAGAGAAGAGTTTTAGATCAAGAGCCAAGGTCCCTTCCAGGATTGCCAGAGTCAGCTCAAAGTTTATAGTGTATGTTGGGTTCCAAACCTGAAAGGGCAAAATGATGGCTTACAGGACTCCAGGCTAGTCCAGGTAGAGACTTCCTGTCCCAGAGGCAGTGGCACAAATGGATGAAAGAGGGAAAAAATGAGGGAAGTGAAGGAAGGAAGACAAAGGAGCGTGAGCAGCACACCTGGTTGATAAACAAGGATAAACATCACAAGCCCTCATGAGAAGCTGGCAGGAAAGCCACTGAACACCTGGGAGAATGAGACTCAACCAGGATTTCTTTGTGTGTTTTACCCTGTTCAAGGCACTCGTTGAGGATATGGGGTGTGATCAAAAGATATGACCTGTGTTTAAATTTTTAAAAATTTATTATGGTAAAAGACACATTGCCATTAATCCTCCTCAGAGTACTCCCCTTCTCTTTGAATGTACTTCTCTTGTTCTTGCCACTTTCTGATGTGGTTCTGAAAGTCCTCTCCAGTGAGTGACTTTAGTCACATTATCACATCTGCTTCAACGTCCTGAATTGATTCAAAATGCTTACTTTTCCTAGTCATTTTGACTTTGGGGAAGAGCCAGATCTTTGACTTTGGTGACAGATCTAGTAAAGGTGGATGAGGACACACCATGTTTTTATGAGTCTGCCTTTCATTGGGGGGGATTCAGAAGCAGCCTGTACCATATTTTTGATCACACTTCATAAAGACAAACAAGGGGGCAATTGGCATTTTCTATTGTTACAATACGAGAATGTTACTGGCAACTAGTGGGTAGAAGCCAAGGGTCTGTCGAATCTCATGCAGTGCACAGGTCAACTCCTACAACAGTTACCCAGCCCAATATGTCAAGAGTGCTAAGGTTGAGAAACCCAAGAAAACAAACAATATGGGTTTAGTAATCTATCGAAACCAAATAACAACCTTTGTTATTCACATCTGGGGGTGTATGTTGCACAATTGCTTAGGATGTAAACAATTTCAATGTGTTTTGATTGTAGAGTGGCACTAATAGCTAACCTGGGTAGTTCCTGATCACAGCTAAGTCCACCCTGGAGACTAGTAACACAACTACATTTCCTGACTAGAGGGCACTCTTCCACAACATAATTCCTTACCTGACAGAGACAGTTTGCTACAATCTGGTGCAGCTGCTGTCCATCTATTTTCTGTGTGTGTGTGTGTGTGTGTGTGTGTGTGTGTGTGTGTGTGTGTATGTGTTTCCTGAGACAGGAGCTCACAATGTTTCAAGCTGGCCTTGAACCTACTATGTATTCCAGGCTTGCCTTGAACTTTTGATCCTCCGCCTCAGCCTCCCTAGTGCTGGGATTACAGATGTGCACCACCACACCTGGCTGGCCTTCTGTTTTCTGCAGTTGGTTCTACTGAGGGTTTAATATCTCACTGGTTCAAGGGATCAAAAGATCAGTTTCCTTTAGATTCCAGAGACAAAATCCAGATGTTAGATGAAGCCTGTCTCACTGTCATTGTTTTAGTTACTTTTCTCTCGTTGTTGGAACAGAATACTCGACACCCAAAGTTAGGGGAAGAAAGGTTTATTAGCTCACAGTCTGCAGAGATTTCAGTCTATAGTCCGCTGGTCCGAGGCAGGGCAGCTGGCGTGGCAGCCCAGCAGCCGGCCGCAAAGTAAAGTGAGGAAAATGCAAGGAATGTATGCTAATAAGCAATGCAAACAAGCAGCTAATTAGCCTCTTCCTATATCTTTATCTAGGCTACCTGCCCCCAGGGCAGCCCGCACTCCCACCCCCAATCTCAGTCCCACATCCTTGATCCAGCAGAACAATGCCAAACCGATCAATGGATCAATTCAGCAATCACACACTCCAGATCCAGCTATCTCCCACCACATGAGGCTTTGGGGGGACATCTAGACACAAACCATAACAGTCATAGACTCCCTTCTCAAAGGTAACTGAAGTTTGAGACTGTTCCTTTTTCCGTGTCCATTGAACTGTTAGTAAAACAGTTTCAAAGTGTGTCTGCCTTGGCTTACTTTTCAATGAAACATTTTAGCTGGCTGTACAAGTGACAGATACAGGTAACCTCAGATAAAGCAAAATGTTATGCAGCCCTCCTTTCTATTAAAAATGCTTGCTAGCTGGGCATGGTGGTACACACCTGTAATCCCAGCACTTTGAGAGGCTGAGGCAGGGGGATTGCTGGGAGTTCAAGGCCAGCCTGAACTACATAGTGAGACCCTCTCTCAGAAAACAAACAAACAAACAAAAAAATTTGCTGACATCAGTGTAAACCTTGTCTTGTACTTCTCATTTTCTTTGGTTCGGTTTAGATTACATTGGTGATACTAGAGATTGAACCCAGGGTCTGGTACATTCTAGGCAAGTGTTCTATCATTGACTCTGTCTTGTACTTCTTGACTATTTTTTTCTTTAGCTTTCACTTATAAAATAGCTTTGTGTTTGGTTTGGTATCTTACTCTGAAAGCATTTAAGAATTAAAATACCAAGGTTTCAAAAGTTTATATTACTCTCCCATAGAGAAATGTGCAATGAAAGTAGCATTGTGTGAATATATATTATTAAAGTGTTGAGAATTAACTCCCCTAAATTCTCTATCTGCAATTCCTTTACCCTGAACCTCCTAAAAACTAACAAATGCCTGACTCAGAATGGTCAAAACTGAATGTGTCAAGTAAAAGCTACTATTTTTAGTACCTGTACATTTTTAACACTATTATTCCTATAATGGTAATTAAGGGAGGAATATTTCTCATCAGAGTCTGTTTGTGATTAAGCAATCATGTAAGCTTTGTATTCCTTCCTACCTTACCCAATACACAAACCTAGTTCCATTTATATATCGCCTACCTTCTAATGGCTAGTAATCTTGATTCTAGCACTATCTCAAATACAAGTAAAATGTTAGTGAGCTTAGACCAGTAGGTTTTGTTTTTGTTTTGCTGTGCTGGGGATGGAACCCAGAACCTCAGTGTTCTACCACTGAACTACATCCCCAGCCCAGCTTCTTAAACTGAAGATGTATTTGCTGAGGTTTTTAGAAATCCCGATGTCCTAGCCACACCCCAGACTAATTAGTTCAAAATTACTAGGGATGGAACCTCATTCTTAGAGTTTTCTGAAACTCCCCAGGTGATTTCAAAGGGGCAGTAAAACTGAGAACCAGAGGTTAAGAAGAAATTCTGATTGCAAGCAGAAGCAGAGGCATCCATGACATTACTGTTATTGGGTAGCCTGCTCCTAAAAGTGGCTCACCAACTAAATGTTACCAGGTTCTGGGTTGCTCGCCTCTCCTTCTGGAGTTAGATTCCAGGTTCTTCTCATCTTGAAAAAAGAATTGAATGAAATTAAGGGGAAAAAAATGACAAAGTTTATTCAAGAAAGTAAAAGTGAAGAGTGGGAGAGAATACTGGCTCTAGAGAGAGCTTGGGCTGAGTAAAAAGAAAAAAAGGGTAAAAGCAAAAATAAAAGAACACGCTGCGTCTGGGAAATGGAGCATGGGCTATCGTGGAAAGTTACCATAGCAAGCTTTTCATGGCTCTGGTGTGTCCTTTTATGCTGTCCAAATGAGGAAACCCATGAGAACTTCTACATACAGATCCTGAGAGGTGGTGCTGGGATCCCACGTCTCAGGCTGACATCAGATATAGGCCATCCAATGGAAAACCTGCTCAAGTTTTTGGGAGAAGTCCATGTGCGAGGCTTTGAGAACTGTTCTATGCGTGTGTCTGGGATCTTGTAACTAACAGATCACACCCATTTCCCCGGCCAGCTTTGCCAGGCCCTAATCTCCTATCTCATTACTGTCCCATGTCTATTTCCAGGTGTTTCGGCATGGAGACAGAAGTCCCATTGAAACCTTTCCTAATGACCCCATTAAGGAATCCTCTTGGCCAGACGGGTTTGGCCAACTCACTCAGGTTGGTTGGGGATTTTCAGTTAAAGGTTGTTGATGACTCTTCAGGGAAAAAGATACGGAATTGTCTGTTTTGACAGAGGCTTTTTTTTTTTAACCTTACTGGCTTTATAAGTGTGAGAGATGTACACAAATGATAGACTATACGAGTCTGAAAATGCTGGGGAAAAGCCAGGCATGGTGGTGCACACCTGTAATCCCAACCCTCAGGAGGCTGAGGCAGGAGAAATGCTATGAGTTCAAGGGCAGCCTGGGCTACACAGTGAGTTTAAGGCCAGCCTGAACTACATAGTGAGACCCTGTCTCAGAACAACCAAAAAAAAAAAAAATTGATGAGGAGAGCCAATAAAAGATTTCAAAGACAGCATCTGAGCTTTTCAGGCTCCACCTGCAAAAGGAGGGGTGGGAATCTGCTAATCAGAAAGCCGAAGGACTCCTCAGGGTGGCAAAACATAACTCTTTGGGAAGCAATGATATCCGAATTTTGTTTCTTGTCAGTTGGGTATACCAGGATTGAACTTTTCTTATAAGCCAGCAGTCCCCAAGCTTTTTGGCCCCAGGGCCCAGTTTTGTGAAAGACAATTTTCCCACAGATTGGTATTATTCAAGGGCGTTACATTTATTGTGCACTTTATTTCCATTATTATTACATTGTGCACTTTTCTATTATTATTACATGGCGTTCTTTATTCCTATTATTTTACATTAGATTCTCATAAGGAGCATGCAACCCAGATGCCTCGCATGCACCATTCACAGTAAGGGTCATGTTCCTGTGAGAATCTCCAGCCTCTGCTGCTCTGACAGGAGGCAGAGCTCAGGCAATGATGGGGACTGGCTGTGAATACAGATGAGGTTTCGCTTGCTTGCCCCACCACTCCGCCACTCCCCTCCTGCTGTGCAGTTCAATTCTCAACGGGACCTGTACTGGTCAGGGACTCCCGTTGTAAGTGGTTTGTTAAATACAAGCAGCCCTACTTCCTAAAGAACATCTACGGAGAAGGTGAACTTGGGAGCAAAAGCATCTTAGTTGCTCTTCCAGGATCTACCCACCTCACTTGAAGGAGTAGATGTCTCCAGAGATGAACCATTTACTTAAATCAAACCAATCACCAGCTATCAACCAAACACTAAGTGCAAGTCTCTATTAAATGCTAGCAAAGATGAATGGGTATGTATTCTCAGGGAGTGAGAGTCTTGACTCAAGATTCCAGCTTTCTTTTCCTGTTTTCATTTAAATAAGTGTATTAATGTAGAACTATTGAAGCATACCTTGTTTACTCCACATGTACAATGAGGAGAGAAGAGACAAATTCTTGTGATGATGTGATTCACACTTTTCCTAATTCTTACTTCCCCCACCCCAGCTGGGAATGAAACAACACTATGAACTTGGAGAGTATCTGAGGAAAAGATACGGGAAATTCTTGAATGAGACCTATCAACGTGAACAGGCAAGTTGGGGAGCCAGGACTGGGAACCATGACTCTTGAAAGAATCAAAATAATTCTGCATACATGAAAATGTTTTGCCTACTTTCGAATTAATTTAAACAGTCAGAGATCTTGTTTATAAATGCTCCTCATTATAGGATTTTCTCATAAAAATGTATGAACACAAGTAAGTTCAAAATTGTATGGACATCTGTGTAAATACTATGAGTTGGAAGGTAGCGCTGCGTGACAGGGGTCACTTGTCAGCTCAGCTGTCGGCCTACCGGCTTGCTTTGTCCTTTGCTCCTAAGTCTACCTGTCCTGTGGCAGGTACTGTGCTTACGACCTTGCCATAACCCTGCTAACATTTCAGTGCGGCTGTCTTGCTCGTCGTCTGACACCTGTCAGCTCCACAGAAAGAAAATCTCACATTTCCTCTCATTTGGCTCTGTCTTGGTTTTCCCACTCTAGGTTTACATCCGGAGCACGGACGTTGACCGGACTTTGATGAGCGCCATGACCAACCTGGCAGCCATGTTTCCCCCAGCGGGCGCCCGCATCTGGCACCCCGGCCTGCTGTGGCAGCCCATCCCGGTGCACACCGTGGGCATCGCTGAAGACCAGGTCAGTACCCGGGGAGGCTGCGAGCTGCACCGGCCAGGAACGAGGGAGGCGGGCTGGCCCAGAATCTGGGGTCTGGATGTGCCTTGAGCCGGGAAGTCTTGTTCCTTCTTAAACAATAGCACAAGGGACAAAGTAGGACATGGAAGGCCCTAGACAAGAGACAGTAGGAACTGAATTTTTCTTTGGCTGGCTACTGTCCCCTTTTGTTTTGCCTCTATTTCAACTTTTGTCAATTTGCCCCTCTCCATTTTGGTACATACACATAAACACACATATCTTCTGGTGCTCTGCCTTCAATTCCCTGGATTTTGGTGCCCAACATAAGTTTCTTCTCTCTCCCAAAATTCTAAAGATCTCCCTTCCTGTCAAACACTGCCCCTGCCTATGAAAATCTGCATTTCTAGAGGGGGAAAAAAAGAAACATTTGAGTGTGTAATTGGTGCCCAACATTTTATCTCTGTCATTGTGCTTGCTTCAGCAGCACACATATGATATATGCCGTCATATTAACATTTCGTAACAACCTTGAAGGACAATAGTCTTGTACTCTTATATAGGAAGGGGAAAAAAGTTCTCAGAGAGGTTAAATAACAGAAGTGGTCTGAAGTCACATGGCTGGTAACCGGCACGTTAGGATCAAAACTAGGCCTTTTGTACTCCCAAGCAATCGTCTTCCCTACTAAGTCTCAGAATCACTTGGAGAGTTTTCAAATTTGCTGATGCCAAGGTCACTACTCATAACAAATCAGAGTTTCTGAGGGTGGGACCAAGGCACGAGTATTTTAAAAATAGTCTCCCTAGATGATTTCACGGGCAGCCAAGTTTGAGAGCTAGTACCATTAACCAAGCTGCCTGAATGGGGCTGAGAGGTGCTCTTAAATTTATTCCCGTAGAGTACGACTGACCAAGAACTCTTTGAACTTTTCAGAGGACTTGGTATATTTCAAATAGTAATAAATTTCTGGGCATGGTGGCTCAGGTCTCTAACAGCAATTGGGAGACTGAGGCAGTGGGATTGCAGTGAGATCTAGGCCAGCCTGGGCTACATGATGAGCTCAACGCCAGCCTAAACTATATAGGAAGACTCTGTCCAAAACAAAAAAGTCTGACAAAATCAACCAGTCCTAGAACTGTGCTGAGTGCTGTAAAGAAGCATACAAGAAATATGTAGCCAAGTTTCTTCCTAATTTATGATCTCTTTGATGAAAGAAAATTAGCATATATGAAACACGTAAAACACTTTGCAAGATGGTCGGCAATGATTTCAAGTCCACGCTGTACATGCTGGAGGAATTCAGAGACCTATCTAAAGCTACCACAAGACAGTGAGTGACTCAAGTCTTCACAGAGAGGGCAGGAACCGGAGCCACACCTCCGGGTGGGAGAGCAGAGGACTCACACATCCTTCACTACTGCGCGCCTGGGATGAGCCGTGCTTTGAGGCATCTACCTGACAAAGACTGGGGAGGAAAGGACACTGAAAGCCACCGAGAGTAACTGTAGACACAATTCAGGAGTGAGGAAATGAAGGCCTGGAATTAAATAGTAAAAGATGTAGGAGGAAGGAAAGCAAGGTAAGACAAGAGCCAGAATCAGAAATGACAGGAAGGAACTTTAAAATAAATGTTTTCTAAAGGAATGAAGATGTGTTATGTACATATTCCAACTTCCCGCAAAGAATATAAACATTATGTACTACACACATGTACCCATAAACTAGAATTCTAAAAAATGTTTTCTGAGTGGCTACTAATACGCCAGCCCTGTTCTAGACATAGATAATATAGCCGTGAACAACAAAGGGAAGATGCTCATTGTCTTGGGGTTATATTTTATAGGAAATAGATAACAAAGAAATAAAATAATTTCAGTTGGTGGCAAGTGCCTTGAAGGAAGTAAACAAGTTAATGTGATAATTGCTGGGGTGCGCTGTCTGGAGGAACCACAGTGGAGTGGGAAGGAGTTGGAGGAAGGGCTGTTCCGGGCAAGGAATGGTTGGTACAGAGGCCCTAAGTTTCTGTGCTTAGGGGACCGGAAGGAGGCCTGCTGCACTGCTGGACAGAAGGAAGTAAGAAGGGTGCTAGCAGGAAGGGAGAGGAGAGAGCCTTCTAGAGCCTACCTCATGCGCACTCTTGTAAGCCATGATGATTTTGGATTTTATTCCAGGTAAAATGAAAAGCTAGCAAAGTTAGGAACTACAAAATGACCTGATCTGATTGATGTCTTAAAAAGATAAGAATAAAAAAGAATAGTGTAGCTGCTGTGCAGAAAACGAATTATCAAGGTGTTACTCATTTCTGGTCCCAAACTGGATCCTTTTTCCCTCTCGGACTCATGAAACCAATAACCAGATGGAACACCAATTGAGCAGCAAAGGAAACTTCTATTTTTGGCCAAGAATAGGAGAAATGGAAGGCTTGAAAATCAACTTCTTGACCCCCTGGGGATCGGGAGGTGAAAGAAATGAGGGAGAGGGAGAAGGTAATAAAGGGAGAAATATTCCTATATTTTCTAGGAATGAGCAGAGATTTTCCAGGAATTTAGGTGCCATCTCTTTCCTTTTACAGGTAGTTGGCAACTGGCATGGAACTAAGGGGTGTCATTTAGCACACAGATGAAATTATGATGAAGTTAGTGGTTGTCTGTGGGTCACTCTGGCAGCCATCTTAGATTCAGTCAGTCCTGGCTGGCCCACCTGAAGAGGAACATCTGGCCTGCAGGGACCCTGTCCTCAAAGATAAATGAGATTAGGGCTGAGTAGAAATTTAAGCTAGGTCATGTAGGTAGAAGAAAAGAATGTCAACTGACCAAATAGGAAGCTCTTACAGGAGTTGAAACACAGATTATGGTGGCTTAGACTGGGAGGAGACAATGAAAATAAACAAAAGGAGTTTATTTAGGATATATTTTGAAAGTAGACAAATAAAAGTAGTCTGTAAATGTGGTGGACCTAATATGGTCAACTTGAGCCAGAACGCCCTGTCGAACTGAGTTGGTGTGATGCTGGGCATACAAGATCCACCTGAGGGTTCTTGCTAATGCAACATAAGGCAGAGTGGGAGACGAAGCTAGTTGGCGGGCTGTTTCCCAGGAGAAGCTCTGCTGCAGCTGGTTCTTCCAGAGGGGGCTCGGCTGTCCTCATCGAGGAAGGAGCTCGGGGCCTTGCTGTCATCGAGGATGGCTGCTGTTGCTTTGGAGAAGCTCTGGTTGTCATCTCTGCTGCGAGCATGGCATCCTGGCTCCAGCCATCATGTACAGACACAGACGTACATGGGACAGTGCTCTGGGCTCCCAGCCCTCAATTGGATCTTTTGGGTCTCCAGTGCCTAGATGGACATTCGGCACCTTCTGCATTTGGCTTCTGGGTGAATATTGTAATTTATAAATGTCCTTTAGTAAATCTGCTCTCTTAAAACCATTGGCTCTGAAAACCTAACTAAGACAGTAAAGCAGGTTTATAAATATTGCCATTGGTGAAAGAAGAGAAATTGCTAAGAGGAAATGGTTAAAAATGAAAAGTTGAGTTCAGCTTTGTATATGTTAAATGTAAGGTCTTCAGCAATCAAACATTCAAATAGTACTTTCCACTCAGGGCTGGAAATACAGAACAGATGGAAAGTAAAAGCAACAAAACACACTATGTGTGTGTGTGTGTGTGTGTGTGTGTGTGTGTGTGTGGTATCGGGGATTGGACCTAGGGCCTTCACAATGAACTACATCCTCAGTCCTTTTTTTTTGAGACAGGATCATGCTAAGTCACTAAGTTGCCCAGGCTGGCTTCAAACTTGTGATCCTCCTGCCTCAGCCTCCCAGAGTGCTAGGAATACAGGCATGCACCACCATGCATGCCCACCTAACAAAATACACTCGGGAATCACCAGCCTATAGATTATAGTTAAAACTACAAGAGATTATGGAATTTAAACTCATTTTAGGATTATCATTTTGTCCTCTTACTAGGTTTTTTAATTATATTTTCCATACATTTAATATATACCCTCAATTTAACAGTCTGTAGATTTGCAAGAACTGAAACCAATGCATGGTTAGTTGATGTAAGATTCTTCCCAGACCTCTCATTTATTTCTCCATATTCCTGTGGGGAAGAAGGGTACACACAGATGTGCACAAAGTGCTAGAAATGAAAGGGCTTGGGAGGAAGTGAGATAACAGTTATTCATACAGAAAACCACCGATTGTATTTACAAAAACAGCACATTCCTATTTAGGCTAGTTTAGGAAAGAAAAAAAGGGGAAGTTCAAATCTGGGTATATAATCTCCCTGCTGACCTGCTGACCATTTGTCTTGTTCCCTCCAATTTTAGAATTTCCATTTAGTTCAAAGCACATTTGACTCTTTTATTAATGCTGCTTTAGTCCTAATACAGCTTGTGCAGCATTTTTCCCCAGATATTTTCTTTATTAGTACATGTGTGTAGTACGCAATGTTTACACTCCATGCGTGGAGTTGGTACATGTAATGTCACTCATCTTAATTCCTTCTTCATCCCCGTCCCTCCCCCGCCTCCATCCATCCCTGTGCAGCTTCTTTGGCAAGGCTCTTCCAGCTAACAAGGTCTAATGATTCTTCTTTTGTCCCCAGTTGCTCTACTTGCCTTTTAGGAACTGCCCTCGTTTTCAAGAACTTGAGAGTGAAACTTTGAAATCCGAGGAATTCCAGAAGAGGATTCAACCTTATAAGGTTAAAAGTAGTATAATTTAGTGGTGTAATTGAGTGTAAGAGGGAAGACAAAGGGTGGTGTTTTAGCAGCTTCTCTTTCTTTTGTTGTTTTTTGAAACAGTCTCACTGCATGCTCCAGGCTGGCTTTGCTATGCAGCTCAGGTTGGCCTCCAACTCAGGAGCCTCGTATCTCAACCTCCCAAATACTGAGATTACAGGCATGCACCACCACGCCTGGTTAAGCTTCAGCTTCTTAAAACCATGCGGCAAACGTGACTCTTAGCAGCTAATTAAAGCGACGGCTTAGAACAGTGATGGCAAACCTTTCAGAGCTTTCAGTGATACAAACAGCCCGCTGCGGCACGCGTGCCGGAGGTTCACCACCGTTGGCTTAGAACATTACGTGGGGGGAGTCATCGCTACCTGGTTTCCTTCCCTGTACCGATAGCCACAAACTGGTAGAGAAGCCAGCTTTTTTCAAATTTGTTCTATCTCCCTGACAGGAGCCATATCAAGTGAGTCTAACACCACCTGCTTGGCAAGGCTGAAGCACTGGGGCTTTTTCTATAGACAGGAGAGATTTTTTTGCTTTATGAACTATCGTCTTCACAAAAAGTAGATGCAAAGCTTTTTTTAACTTTTTTAAAAAATAATATTTTGAATCAGTTATGCATTTGGTACAAAAATCAGACAGAATAAAAAGAAATACAGTGGAAAGTCTTCCAAGGACTCCACAGGTAACCACTGATACTATTTTCTATATCATTTCCAGTTTCCTTATGCATTACAAACTAATACAAGCACATTCTGACAGTTTCCAACTTCTTACACAAGAGTGATACACGATTTGTAATTCTGGAAACTTTAGGGGGTTTTTTGGTTGTTGTTGTTGTTTTGTTGTTGATTTTGTTTTTCCTTTAATAAAAGGTCTTGGAAATATTTTTCTTTCTGTACACAAAGAATTTCCTCGACTTTCTTTCTTTTTCATAGATGTGCTGTATTTGAATTTGTGGATGTACCGTAACTGATTTAACCAGCCCCTATTGATGAAAATGTGTGTCATTTCCAGTCTTTCATTTTTATAGTCTGTGTGACTACCTTGTGAATCTAAGTAATTACATAAGAATATCTATGCAGTAATATACCAGAAGTAGAAATTCTATTTCACTTTGAAATACTATCAAATTCTCCTCCAAAGAAGTTAAATCAATTTCTGTTCCTGTCAGGCCTGCAACAGAGTGCCTGTTTCTTCACAGCCTTGTCAACAATATGTAGAAAATGTTGGTAGAATTTGCAAACTTTATAAGTGAGAAATAGTATCACTGGACAGATCCTCTTTAAAATCAGGAACAAGATAAAGCAGACCACTATTAGCACTTTTATACAACATTGTGCTTTTCTGTTTATCTCTTACAAAAATTTAGGTTTCTTCATCCACTTTAATATTATTTGTATTTTTTCTATTCCTGTCCTTTTCTTATTTTTCTTTCGAATTCCTTGTTTTCTTTTTTCTATATTTTTAGACACTTTCACTATATATTTTAATAGTCCTGCCTGGGATATGAATGGCATTTGTTATGCAGTACATATATTGTTATTACATATATTTGCCTATTGACTTTCCTTATGGTGTTTTGGCCATGTAAGCTATAAGTATATCCATATATTCCTAGATGGCTTCTGTATTCTTAGATGGCTTCTATATTCTTAGATGGCTTCTGAAGGAACTGAAGTATGTTCCTTGTTTACTAAGTTATGAGGGAAGTCTGCAAGGTCTTCTTTTAATTCTACTACAATTTCATTTCTACATTTATGTGTCATACCTTCACAGTTTGTACTGGTGTTAGTTTTGACACTCATATCCTGCTTATGTTTTTTTTTTCCCAGCCTGTCTGACTGTCCCATCACTGTTTATTGAAAAGTTCGTCTTTTTCCCCTTATTTAAGTTATTACACATTTAAATTCCCTTATATATGGACTCTGTTTGTGGGATTTTTATTCAGTTCAATTATTCTTATTAGCCACAACCATGGTGTTAATTACTAAGACTTTATACTATGCTTTAATATCTAAAGTGCTTGTCATCCTCCATTGCTCTACATTTTCTGAGTTTTCATGGCTATATTTTTAATACCTTTGTAAACTTTCTAGTCAGCTACTATAGTTCCAAAAATATTTAACTTTTTAGTGTTTTTGCTAGGATCATATTAAATTTATAAGTTAATTTAGGGAGAACTTGCAGTTTTTCAGTAGTAAGTCTTCCTTTTCAAGAACACAGCACCTTTTTCCTGTTCTTATTTTAAAGATTATAGAATTTTCTTCTTTGTCTTTACATTGATAAGTTTGTTGTCGGTTTATAATATGTGCAAATAATGACAGTTTCCCTCTGGTTTTCTAATATTTACACCTCTGAATTCTGTCTTTTGCTTATTTGCATTAGTCAGTATTTATGATACAAGGTTACATGGTAATGCTGGAAGTGGGTGTCCTTGTCTTATTCTTGGTTATATATTTCTCTCCTTTTAATCATTCTAGTCTTTAAACTAAAATGCAATACATGTATTTTTATGAAATTAAGGAAGTATCCATCTTCCCTGTTTTCATGTGTTTTTAAAAAAATCAAAATTGACCAACTATCTCAAATCAACCCCTTTTCTTTAAATGTGACATTGAATTTACTAATTTTTACTTAGGTCATTTGCATTGATGTTAACAAGTGACACTGAACAATAGTTTTTGTGTCTTGGCAGTCTTTTTTTTTTTTTTTTTTTTTTTTTTTGGTGCTGGGGATCGAACTCAGGGCCTTGCACTTACTAGGCAAGCACTCTACCACTGGAGCTAAATCCCCAACCCCCTGTCTTGGCAGTCTTTGTCGGTACTGGTGATATATGTGACTCAAAAGTTTTTGAAAGTTTTCTTTCTTTCTCTATACTCCAGAACAGTTAACATAGCATTAGGACAGTTTACTCTTGAAAACTGTGGCAAAGTGTCTTCCTCTATAACATCATCTGGCTTTGGAGCTTTATGTTTGAGGGTTGGGGGCATGCAGAGCTCTTTAATAACTATTTCTGTTTATTTTATGGACATCTGTTGGGGTTAATGTTGCAAAATATAGTCTCTTAGAAAATGTATTCATCAGACAAACAATATCTTCCAAAAGTCTTCCCAGAAATTGCTGACAATTTCAGTAGTCAGAAAGCTGCATGAGTCTCATTATGACAATCCAAGAACATGGAAACTGGTGAAACATTTGCATGTCATCCAGATTTCTCCTTCATGGCCAGAGAGCAGATCTGGATCCTGTTGTGTTTTCCTGGGAAGCTTTGGCCTGAGCTCTGCTCCCCTCACCTGGTGCATTCATTTATATATGAATGACTCTTCACTTCCTTCTAAAGGAATCAAAGGCAGAGCACTTCAGCCAGATCCCAAGGAACACGTGGCAGTAAGCCAGCATTGACATGTAATTTTCATGCACTAATGAGAGACGAGAAATTAGCATGCGTGCATGAAATTCTTTGCTTATTGTTATCATAGCCAGTATTACTAGTGCACTTTTCTGTGAAGAACAGTGATTCTAACTGAGAACAAATTCACATCACAGGGAACATTTGGCAATCTGGAGACAATTTGGGTTGTCACAACTAGAAGATCAGGAACACCACTAACATGCAGTGGGTAGAGGCCAGGGTGCTACTAACCATCATACGATGTGCGAGACAGCTCCCCACAGCAAAGAGATCCATTCCAAAATACCAAAATGCTGTATGCTGCAGATGACAAATATATAAACATTTACATAGAAATATTTTTTTCTCTGTGTTTGTTCCAGGATTTTATAAAAAACTTGCCAACGCTTTCAGGATTCCAAGGCCAGGACCTTTTTGGAATTTGGAGCAAAGTCTATGATCCTTTATATTGTGAGGTAAAAGAAAAAAAAAATCAAAGATTAATTTTCAATCTGATTTTATGATTTATGCCTATTTTGAAACCTTCTTCTCTTTTGTGTATTGCTCATACATCTTTTGATATTGACACAGAATTCAAAATTTCCTTTTATAGTCTTGAAAATCTTGACTTCTCTCTCTTTTCCATTATTTATGTTTTCACCCTTTAGAAAAACAGGAAGAAAATAGCTTTTCTTCCTTACATTGTCACTTATTTTTCAGTCATTCTGGAATTCTAGGTTTCTGTCATGGGTTTCAATGAAAAAAAATGCAATGTTGTTAGGCAGGAAGAGAAGAAAGTTGCCCGATTTCTAGATACAAACATAAACAAGCCAGCTATCAGCCAAGCTATTAAAATTGGTGTATCAGAACGTTTTTGCTGTGTGATGCATTTGAAATAATCCTTGTAACTAAATTAGTGTCATGTTTTTCAAGGATACAGGGTGTTTTTGCCCCCAGGCTCCATCTTCGGGCAGAAAGAAGTACTTTGGATCCCTGTCTTCCCAAGCAGGGTACTAGAACCCAGGGCAAAGTTCCGACTGCCCACCTGACGCAGAGCCACTTTGGAGTGGAGCTCATCCTGAGCGCACACAGAGAAGAAGTTGCTTTCCCAGCTCTGTCTCAGTAGCAGACAACACAGATTCCCCGCCTGTGGAAGCTAACTGACTCAGCCACATGCTCTTCTCTTAATGTTTTCACTTTTCTTATCAGCATGTGTCACAGCAAATATCTGTCAACCTTGTAAAAGATCTCCACCTACTTCTTATTCCAGTCTACTCTTTTCTTCCTTTTCGCTGTGGCTGTTTCTGTTTATTCTGGAGATGAAAGCCAGGGACTCGGCATGCTAAGTATATGCTCTACCCCGAGCTACCCCTCAATCTGAGCTATTCCATAATGAAGCCTTGTCATGTGGTATCTTTCTCACGTCCTTCTTGCTTCTTTCTCCTGTAACACTTCTCTTTGCTCTGCTCTTTCATGATCTCTTCCCCTCTCCACACTCCCCTCCCCCAGTGTCTTTAAAACTAGGGGAATCCTAATCAACTCTTCCTAATGGGTACTGAGTACTAGCACAAGATCTCTGCCTGCCCTACTATTCACCAAGTGCCGACTGTCCCAGAGTCAGGAAACTAAACTCACAGGGGAAGGCACATGTTATTGAAGGCTTCAGAAATACATTCCCTTTCCTAACTTGCTATCGGATAGCTCATTTGGCTTTTAAGGAAATGTCATCTAACCTTGTTGGACTTTACCTCCCCACAGACTTATAGAAAAGGTACTAAACCTTTCATAAAGGAATGTGGTACATCTTTGCCCTACTGTACACTTGCTCCACGAAATATGAATCACACACTGATCCAGAATTAAGTCAATGGCTATGGAAGAAAGGAGCAAGTTTGTTTCTATAGATTTTTCTGCTGAAAATCAGTATCACTACATATCATAACGTAAATTCTTTAAAAAAAAAAAAAATGGCAGGACAAGAGAGGCTGGCCCCAGTAGCTCTTGGAGATGAAAGAGAATCTTTTCAAAGTCAACAAAAAAGATAGTCATAAATAAAAAATGTATACACATTCTCCTCTTTTTTATTCACTACAGGGCGTTCACAATTTCACATTACCCTCCTGGGCCACGGAGGATATCCTGACTAAGTTGAGAGAATTATCAGAATTATCCCTCCTGTCCCTCTATGGAATTCATAAACAGAAAGAGAAATCTAGACTCCAGGGTGGTAAGTATTTTAAAAATGTGAAGAGTGTATTGGATTTGTGGTTGGATGACCTAGATCTGGGTTCCAGTCTACCATGGATCCCTGGAGTGACCTCAGACAGGCCACTTAATCATGCGTGCACCATTTTCCAGTCTGCAAAAGGGAGACAGTAATAACACCTATTTCACAGGTAGTAAGGACTAAAATGAATCTAGGTACTTAAAAAGCTTAGAAGAGACGGCATCTGGAACCTAACATACTATTAGTAAACATTGTGTTACCATAATCATCGACATTACTCACTCTGGGCCTTAATTTTCCCATCTGGGAAATGAAAGCTTTGGGCTAACACTAAATGGTCCTCTCCATCTCTTCCAGATGAAATAATCAGTGATTTGTGTCTTAAATCCCAGGAAGATGAATTGGTAGCCTGTAGGATGAATTTTTCAAGTGGGGGGTTTGACAAAAGTGCCTTGTTTTCCTGAAGCCCTGGGCGGTGAGCATTGTTAAAAGCAACAGAACATATTTTTCAGGATAATTATGCATTGTAAATTAATGCCTGTTGCAATGAACGAGTTATGCCAAGTTTATTGGTGTTGAAATATGTTGAGATTTATTCCAGCGAAGGCCCTTCTCAGATCTGGCCCTTGGTGGTGTGGGGCACCCTGCTGTCATGAAGGTAGACCCAGGCAGGAGGATATGAGGTCTTTGTCATCAAGATAGGTGAGTTTTAAGAAAGAACCCAGGACTGGGCAGGACAGGGATAGATTTCAGGGCTGCCGAGTAGCCAGCCCAAGACACTGAATAGGCTGTGAGGCTTGGATGCAATTAATGCAGGCATTAAAACTGAGGATAAATAGCCAGAGAAGGTCCATTCTGTGAAAGACTGACCTAATGGAGAAAAACCAAGCCTTCGGGAGAGGTCACGTGTCAGGCTGACAGCACATTCCAGACATTCTGAGGAAACCAATACAATCACCTCGGGATTCCAGCCATTGCCAGGTGCTGCTCCTCACCTGTCAGGACAAGTTCACTAGAACCCACGAGAATGCATAAGAGCGTCCCGGGGGCTGGGCAGATGGGGAGGATGTTCACTCAGGCTGTGTAACTAGAGAAAGAATTCAAATCACTGAACAGAAGAGGAGTCAGGTACAGCCAGGAGAGCAGGGCTGCACGTAACCAGCTAAGGAGATATGGAACCAGGCTAGTCAGGAGCAGATTCATGCAAGATGAACAAAGTAGGTTGGGGTTAATCATTCAGGGCTGGGGCAGTTAGTGACACGAGGAGGTTGCAGACCTGCTGTTACAGAAGTCCTGCTTATGCAACACAGAGGCAGATGGGTAGAAACGTCCGAGTCCTCTCTCCTCCCTTGGGGCATAAGCAACAAGCCCCAGCCCTTCAGGAGGGGAGTGTATCCAAAGACGAGGCTTAGAGGGAGCCTGGGAGTTTGGCATAATTAGCAGGCAGGATGCAGGCTCTGTGTAGAAGAAGGGCACAGAAAGAAGCTCAATCTTACCTGTGCTTTACAACAAAAGATGCAGAGGGCGTCTGTGGCCACGTAAGCACCAGGCTTCATCTCTGGCACCCCACGCGGCAGCCTACGGTTCAGTCCTACCCTATCAGACAGCGAAGGTGGAACTCTTGATCTCTTTCCATGGAGCTCCTCATGGTGGACTCAGGAATCCAGCCCCTCGCTGCTCAAAGTGTAGTCCCATTGTCCTGTGGCACTAGCATCACTTAACAGCTGACTTGAAATGCAGAAACCAGGCTCCACTTCAGAATAGTCGAATTAAAATCTGCCTTTTAATAGATCCTAATATGCCCTGCACCAGAGAGGAGTTGACAGTAATCTACTATGGGGTATGAGGTGCACCTGTATAAATAAGGAAGGTGGTTGTCCTAACAGCTTGTTCATGTTTCCTCCTTTTTTCTCCATCAGCTACTAAAGGATTACATTTGAGGGAAGCCACTTCCCCTCTCTGGGTCTCAGTTTCCCCATCTGAGAAAGAGATTAAGTTAGATTCTGAATAGGGGCCCTTCCCTGAGAAGGTCTCTGATCTCAGATGCTAACAGCTAGCATTTATGGGAACCTACCTGTCCTCCTTTCTGGAGGAGGTCCAGTGCCACTGATAAGCCAGGAAACTGTTTCCTGCACCATTCTGCCAAAGCTCAAGCTCAGCCTATTGTTCAGATCTGGCTAGACAAGAGAGATTTGCCAACTACATGCTTGTTGAATGATGAAGCAACCAAACACAGTCCTGCACAGAAAACATCCATTGTATGGGTGACACAGATTACAAAGACATCAGGACTATGACTGGCTTCCTCTGCCCTTAGCCAGAACTTGTGTTCTATCTGTCGGTTTCAAGGGTGACACTGTTCAGTAATGTGCACATATACAAATCCCCACCCCGCCAAAATCCCCAAGTGTCATTTAGGAACATGTATCTATGCACTCTTGATGTAGACCAGGGGTTGGCTTACTACTGCCTACAGGCCAAATCCAGCCTGCTCCTATTTTTATAAGCAAAGTTACTGATACGGGCATGCTCATTCATTTATGTATTGTTGATAACTGCTTTCATGCTACTACCAAAGAATTGAAAAGTTGCACCGGATTTTATGGCCCACAAAACCCAAGGTATTTGCCATGTGGGCTTGGTCTGGCAAATAGAAAAGATTTGCCAACTTTACTACAGCTCAGGAATGAAGGACATGAAGTTTATGTCTTGTGATAATGGTGTTTTGTCTAATTGATATCAATTTAGTAAAGGATGCCACAGGGAACTTGGAGGCTAGTTTTATGCTACAGTGTGGTCTAATGACTATCAGTAAGTGTTTTTGACCTATTGGGTTCAAAACACAGCCTTTCTGCTTACAAATTGTATAATCTTGGGTGAGTTGCTGAGCCTGAGTGTCAGTTTCCCCACTTATCGATGGAATACTGACATGCCAGAGCCTGGGGATAATTGTATTACTCATCCTCTAGTTACTCTTGGGAAAAGGAAATAATCACCCCATGCTAAGAATTGATACCATGATCATTACAAGGGTACACCTGCCCAAAGCCACCTGTTGACGAAATGCAAGCTGCTAACTGCACATAGCTGCTATGACTCCAGACACTTGGCAACAGAGTTTGGTACCAAGATGGCTTACAGATCAAGCTAATGTCCCTAAGTATTCCGGAGGACAACCTCCTCTGGGACAAGGAGATTTAGACCCATTAGAGATGCAACATCCAGTTTCTTGTATTCACAACCCAGGAAAATCCAGCTATTGCAAAAATATTGTGCACACTGGTGTGTGGCCCCTCTTCTCATAATTTAATGAACTTTTTGAGGGCAGGTACTATGTCTGATCCAGCTAACACAGTGTCCGACCCATCAGAGCTGCTTATTGTGAATTTGCTGAGTGGATTTGAGTCTGGGAGTATAGTCAGTGAGCATCAGTGCCTGATTATTACCTAGAGCTAATAAACACCACTGGTTATTCTCAGGCCAGGAGAACCCATGCACAGTAGAGAGACCACCAGAGACACAAGGAATCTCTTTTGAAATTACTCAGAAATAGTTGTGGAGTCTGTGAGGAAACATGGCCTCAAAACAGATTCTGCCAACAAGGTATGATGGACACACACACATGTAATCCCAGCGCTCTGGGAGGCTGAGGCAGAAGGATGTCAAATTTTAAGCCCAGCCTGGGTAACTTAGCAGTTTAGTGAGACCCTGTCTCAAAATTAAAAATTTTTAAAAGGGCTGAGGAGGTAGCTCAGTGAGAATCCCTAGTACTGTTAGAAAATAAAAAATACATGACGGCCCTGTGATGTAGTCTTCAGTGCCTACAAATAGGATGGGGAGTGTGAGTTGTGAGTCTGCCTTTCACTGCCTCAGGAGCAACAAGAGTTAGCCTTTGGATGTGAAAGCAAAAAAATCCCCCTTTACCGATGACAGAGACGGTCTGTGAAAGCTAAAGACACTTGCTGCTGCCCAGCAGCGACACCCAGGGTAACCTGAGGAAATGGCCCACAGAAAACAGCCTGTGACCTGTGCACACATTTGGAGAGTCGCTTTCTCCCCTGGCCTCCTACTACATAGTCCCGTGGGACGGAGATGGGGACAGAGAAGTGCGTGCCATGCCCTCATTCAAGGTCTGCTCTGGAGAAGATCACCACTAAACACTGTCATTGTGATGTGGGAAGGCCATGTGGAATTCCTTCCAGGTTTGTCAGCCTCCTTCCTACCTTGAGCTTTACCAAAACCCGGTAGAGAATCCAGCAATCCAGCTCATTTCCCAGAGGTCCGAGGGACTCACTATCTAGGCTTCCACTTCCTTAGCTTTCAATGAGGGACTGTCTGCAGATTCAGTAAAATTGTGTGTGTAAGTCATGTTACCTAGCACACTACAGATGCTCAAATGAGATTAGATCTTTGCCTCTCTTATTGAATCATGACAGGGAAAATCTCAATTATGAACAGACAAAAAGCTCATAAACTAAAATACAAGCCTCTGTTCCATTCAGCTGCATTGTTAACTTATCTCTTTTAAGGTGTCCTGGTTAATGAAATCCTGAATCACATGAAGACTGCAACTCGGTCACAGAAGTACAAAAAATTTATCATGTACTCTGCAGTAAGTATTTTTGTCTTTGTTTAATGGCCATTTGTTTAGGTGCATAATATCTTGGCATGTGGGGCCTCCTCTTCTCTGTCTCTGTGTCTCTGTCCCACAGAACACGGTAGGTCCTTGCACAGAGCCTTCAGAAGTAAATGTGGCATTGCGGCCCTTGAGGAATTTACAGTCTAAAGCCGATACTGATGAGCCAAATAGGGATGGGGATGTAGCTCCATTAGTAGACTGTTTGCCTCGCCTGAGCAAATCCCTGAGTTTGATCCCCAGCATTGCAAATGAAAAAGAACAGACAAATAAGCAGATAAACATCATACAAAACAGTACGGAAATGCCATACAAGCAAACACTTTGGTGCCTCAGAAAGGGTAGCCATCCCATTTGCTGCAGGAGGGCGGGGAAGAGGAGCGTGAAGGCTGGACGAGAGAGACCATCAACACATCAAGGTGGAAGGTGTTAATAAGCAGGTCCTCACATGAAGGGAATTCTTAGGGCAGAAGTGGAAGACCAGGAGCATTATGTGGAGAAACTACGTTAGATGTTGACTGTGCTATCCAATATGGACCCTCATAGTCACATGTAGCTATTTCAATTTAAAGTGATTGTAATTACATAGAGAAGAATGACGTGTCTCAGTTGCACTGGCCACATTCCAAGTGTGCAATAGCCACATGCGGCCAGACGCTACTGAATTGGACAGCGCAGACACAGAACGCTCCTGTAGACATCACTGGAAATTCTATTAGACATCCCCGATATGGAGTATCAGAATGTCTGAGCTGGAAGGCAGCTTAAAGGCCGTCTTGTCCTGTGTGTTTCTTGGGGGCAATGTAGAAGAACAGTGAAACCAGGGTGAACTCCTGAGGTGTTCGTTCATGGGAGGCAGACAAGATCACAGGATGGGAGGTGTATGTCAGAAATTATTCCTTTTGCCGGGCCAGTGGTGCACACCTGTAGTCCCAGCACTTGGGAGGCTGAGGCAGGAGGATCACTGCAAGTGCAACGCCAGCCTGGGCTAGATAGTGAGTTCAAGGCCAGCCTGGACTACATTGTGAGACCCTGTCTTAAAAAAACAAACAAACAAAACAATGACTCCTCCTAGAGCGTGACTGGAAGTCAGAAACAGGATATAGTATGGCAAGCTTACTTATTATCTAAAAATAGGGATGAGACCTAAAACTAGGTTGACAACAGGAAAGGAAGAAGGATGAGCCAAGTTACAAGAAAAGCGGGGCTGTGGCTAGAGAAAGCCATGTTTTCATTTATGCAAAAAAGTAAATGAAGTGACCGAAGATCAGAGGAGTTCACTTACTGTCAATGGCTCTGAACAGAATAGATTAAAGAAATAATCCATGGAGGGAGCAGGGTGTAGTACTCCCAAGAGAGATGTGGGCCTGATATTAGCTGCTTTTGCCAACTTTTGACGTCTCTAATTCTAACTTGTTGAGTGACTTCTAGCAAGTCATGTCTGTTACTCTTTGTCAGCAGCCCAGTGTTATCCCCACTTTACAGATGTGCAAGTTGAGGGGTATTTAAGATTAGGTAGCTAACCACTGCCAAAATTGGGGTACCTTCTAGCCTCTTTGAGGCAAACATTGAACTTTACAACTATTTTTAAGATGTACTCTTTAGTTTCTCGTATTTTTGCCTCCCTATACATTTATGGCCTCATATACTATTCCACAACTTTAAGGTCAAATATTATGCTATGAACACAATTTAGCATACAGCATTCCAAGATATCTTAAAATTTAATGAAAATCGATGACACAAGCAAAAGCAAAGATAGACACTTTTGGTAGAAGGCGCAGGACTTAAACCCAGAAGACTTGACTCAAGTTTACTTTATTCTGTCTTCAAATTGTACGACATTAAGCAAGTTACTTAATTTCTCTGGGTCTCACTGTCTTCATCTTTTACATGGAGATAATAAGTATAAATATGTACCTTCTCCAGGACATGACAGATGTTTATCCAAACTTAGTTCTGACCTTTCTTATTTATCAAGTGATTGGGAGTATTGGAAATTTAATTGAAAAGGAAGCCAACATAATGTTCTGTAAGGGCCGATGCCCAGTGAATGTAAATCTGAACCAGAGGTGAAGATCCGAACTGGTTTGTTTCTCATCTCTGCAGCATGACACTACCGTGAGTGGCCTACAAATGGCGCTGGATGTTTTCAATGGAATCCTGCCTCCCTATGCCTCCTGCCACTTGATGGAGTTGTACCTCGAGAAGGGGTAAGTGCCTGAGAAGTGCTTTCGAAAGCCAATTTCATTGTCCTCCCAGGCTTTGTTATTGTTATTGTTATTGTTATTGTTATTGTGGGTTTAAGGGTTGTGTCTGCCTTTGGTTTGGTTTTATATTCAGAGGGAAGAATGGTGGTAACAATATCTTTGCTAGTCATGGTTCTTTTTTCTTTGTTTTCCTGAAGTCTTTTATTGCGAAGTAAAGTATATGCATAGCTGGTAAAAAATTTGAGAGAAGCCTCCTAAGTGACAAAAAGTAGATTTTTCCTTTTAAAAAATTGAAGAGGGGCTGGGGATTTAGCTCAGTGGTAGAGCGCTTGCCTAGCAAGTGCAAGGCCCTAAGTTCAATCCCTGGCACCACCCACCCCCAAAATTGAAGTATTCTAAGAACTACTCAGACATTACATTATTCTCTTGGGAAAAAAAAAACAGCTTGAAAGATGCCAAGAGAAAATTAAGCTGCTTGGTGCTCATGTAATAATAGTCTTTCAATGAGAGACTTCAAACATATCCAGGCAGCTTCTAATGACTCATATCCACCAGTCAAGATTCTTAACGCACAACTTCTGAGCAATGTTTGCCTCTCTGTGGCCTGGCCTAACCCTTCCCTGATGACTAGCTTGACCTCATTAGAGAGACCAAAGTCAGAGAGAGCAAGTGTCCCAGTTTACCCAGAACTGAGAGGCACCTGAAACATGAGTTTCATTGTTGACATGGGGATAGTCTGGGACAAACCAGGAAGAACCAGTTACCATCAACAAGGTCACATGAGCAATTTGCATCTGCTGTGACGATGGCATTTTCTTTGGAAAGAGGAAGGTAACCAGAACTCATAGGATATTAGCAGATAAAAGCAAAGAAGGGGGCAGGTTAAGCTAGTGACCCCAAAGTTTTTCTTCTGAGTTGGTTGGGGAGCTGTATTTTTCCCTCCCCTCAAGGCATTCACAACAGCTGCAGGCAGGGCCAACCTGAGTGTGCAGTCACACACGTACCGTGTTGAGAAGACCCTGTGCTTGTTTTAGTGTTCTGCTGTCATCATCTTGAAATTCCCAGTAATCTTTTTTTACCAGTGTGCCCTGCATTTCAGTTTGCAAATTTTGTAATCTTGGATATAAGTTTTTGGGTCCCTGAATTGGTAGAGTAGGAAAGTAACAACACTGAGACCTCATTCTCAATCAGTACCATCAATACGAAGAAAGTGAGTTCTGCCAGTTAGGGTAGTTAATTCCTTTATTGAATCTTTAACTGGATGACAGGCATGATGAGGGAGAACTAAAATGTGGTCTTAGCTAATCTTGCTCTCAAATACCTGGAGTCAGAGTGGAGAGAACACCCTCACAATAAAAACTAGCAAATGGAAGAACATGGAAATGAAAAGACTAGACTGACAAAATGTACCCTTAATAGCAAGCCTTGCAGATGTCTGCTCATTTGAAAACCAACTCTGGGCACAGAAATATTAAATCTAGACAAAATTCTAGAATCAACTCTAGAACCAGGCACTGTCTTTTCAGGGATAAGACTATAGACACTGTTGTCTTTTCTTAGGCCTCCCTCCTTTCTGCACCCCATAGTCCTGAGCTTCAGCATTTTCTCCCACTGAATCACTTTCTTTTACCACCTTGAGAAAATTCATGTTGTAAAAAAAAAAAAAATCCATGTTGTGAACCAAATGTGGGGTATTTTTCAACTGAGAGACCTTAACACACACACACACACATTTAGGGCCACGCAGAGGTCAAGTTGTTACCTTTTTTCATTGACACACCAGAGAACTATCAAAGGTTAAATTTGATTGCTTTTAAATTAGGAGCAAAGTCTATGGCCATACCATTCTGAACATGCCTGATCTCGTCTAAATTAGGAACAAAGAAGATCCAAGTTAACTTGCTTATTAGGTGATCCTGACTATACGATGATTCACCCCACCTTTTTGTTTTGTTTTGTCTTTTTTGAGATGGAATCTCTCTATGTAGTGCAGGTTGGCCTCAGACTTGTGGCAATCTTCCTGCCTCAGCCCCCAGAGTGCTGGAATTATAAGCATGTACCACCACACCCGGCTATCCCACATTTTCTCTGTGAGAAGAAAAGGAGCAAGACAGAAGGGAGAATGTTTTAGATTTCCATCTTTCTTAAATATATGAGCTATTCAGGTTGTAGATAAGGTAAATATATCCCTAAATATTTAATTTTTCTATATAAATTTAAAACCACAGAGTATATAATTTGTTAAGTTAAAAATACTGCTTTTCTTTATCTTACATTTTATGAAATTTTATTTAAACTCCTCATGTTCATCTTAGCTTGTGTCTTCCTCACTATAGCCAATTTTAAGCACCCTAAAATTGCTTTCTAGCTATATTACTTTAAAGTAATTTTGGTTTCTGTATACATGAACCTCACATTCTCCGTGGAAGTTCATCTCTCACTTACCTAACAGCCCAGTGCAGGTGACTCTGGTCACTGAGTCCATGTGGGGTTCCATGGTGTGGCTCTCATTTGGCAGCCACACACCCAGGTTCCCTCTGTGGGACCCCCATCATGCTGTACTCACCTGCAGGCAGACTGTAGCAAGGAATGAGAGGGTGGAACAGCCACCAGTGTCTCAACCACCTCAGCCCAGTGGGAACACATTCCCTTTCTGCTTGCTTTCTACTGGCTAAAATGAGATGCTTGGCCCCACCAGGGTGCCAGGGAGTCTGGGAAATGTAATTACCTCTGAGGCATCGCTCTTCTAAGAGTGGAAAGAACCATGATACTGATAGATTGTTTAATGCAGCTTTGGCTATATTATCTTGAAATAAAAGATGTTTCACTGGCAAAATTATCCTAAGATATAAGTAAGTACTCATTAATGTATTAGGAAAGTTTTAAAAAACACATCATCTAGGTAAATATTTGCAGTTATTATGTTTATATGGTTTGGGAAATTTAGTTTTGTTTTTGCTGTGCTGAGGATTGCACCTAGGGCCTCGCACATGCTAGGCAAGCACGTTATCACTGAGCTACCTTCTCATTACTCTTTTATTTTCTATTTTGAGATAATGTCTTGCTGAATTGTCCAGGCTGGCCTCCTACCTCAGCCTACAGAGTAGCTGAGATTGTAGGCATGCTGCAGCACACTGTTGTTAACAAAAACTGATTTGTTTGTAACGATTAAGGATTGAAACTGTGAGGTTACTACACCAAGAAAGATCATTAACCCCACTTGAATTTCTCTCTTACCTCTTTGGCAAATCACTTCCACAAACAACTTGCACTAGTTTTACTGAGATCGATTTAGGCCATTAGACCTTCCCCAAATATAGCACTTCGTTTTTTGAAATAAAGGTTGACGGAGCCCTCCTTAATGCGAAACCAGAATTGAACAAATAGCCACCTCTTTCTAAGGGATAATTTTTTGATAAATCTTGCCATATACTCAAGAATGTATCTTACTCAGTTTCATGTTTATGGCCTAGTTGAGGAGCCAGGATATACAGTCTGGGAAAGACTAAAAAAAAAAAAAATATTGAGAAAGGAAAAGAGAAAAAACAGGAAGGAATAAATGAGAAGCATAAAAAGGAAGAGCGAGAGAGGTAACCCATGACCCACTTACCCTCATTTCTCATTCAGAGCCTCATCAAAGACACACCCAGCTCCTCCAACCATCTCTTCTCAGCTCTAAGTGTCCTGTTTGTCCCTCTCCTCCCCCTGTTTACCTAATAAATCAGGCCCCCCATTTCCTTCCTCAAATGTGTCCCACCTGCCCCAGCCTCCCTATTCCCACACATAAATTGGCTACAATCTTCTTGTCCCCCGTAAGCTCTTCCACTAGTCCTTCAAGTGACCTGGTATAGTTCGAGAGGAAGGAAATACAGTGGCCATCCAACATCACAGAACTAACGAGCCCCCCCTCTGCCTTTCCACACCAGTGAGTACTTTGTGGAGATGTACTATCGGAATGAGACTCAGCACGAGCCACACCCCCTCACGCTGCCGGGCTGCACCCACAGCTGTCCTCTGGAGAAGTTTGATGAGCTGGTAGCCCCTGTAATACCTCAAGACTGGTCCACAGAGTGCATGATCACAAGCAACCATCAAGGTACTGAGGACGTTATGGATTAGAATGCACATGCACCCCACGCTGCACAGAAAGAGCAGAGTGCCCTTTCTCAAAGCAGATTCTGTTTTGAGAATGTACTCTGGCTCTTACCCCCAGCTTAGAAAGAAATGAGTTCTGGGTGATGATTGTGTGCACAAACATCACCACCCCCCAACCTCAAGCAACCTCTACCTCTATACCTACCCCTGCCCAGAATTGCCAAAAATCTTAATTTGCTTATATGTTTGTTCAGTGTTAATATAAAAGGACCTCAAATAGAATCAGGTGTAAAATTTAGGTCAAAGTTTGTAGGGCTTCCGTGAGCTGTATGATGGGTCACATAGCACCTTTTATTGTTTAAGAGTTTCCAAGTTTTGCCGGAGCAGAATTAGAAGAGGATGTACTTGAAATGTCTGGAATGGAACAGATTTCAAAGGAAAGCTATAATCTAGGGTTCACTCCTGGGTTAATGGGTAAAAGACTGATTTATCCAAAAGAGGCAAAATATGAGATACAGTAGAGATAACTGAAAAGCTTTCTTCACTGGGAATGTAATATTATTTGTTTCTATATTTATGTTTAAACATACTAGGTGGTAGAACAGAAAAATAAAAGCTTCTTTGTGTTCTTTGGCCCTGTAACATTCATGTTCCTTTTTAAGAAACCCAAATCAAGCTTTCTAGAAAGATTTGATGTATGTAAGACACACAGAAGTTCTTGGAATATATGTGTCATACCAAATGAGTAATTGGATGACAGCAAGATATTCAGACACAACATATCAGAGGTGTGGGCACTGCATGGCTTTCTCTTAAAGCTATAGTGCTTTAGATCTTGAATCTAATGCTGATTTAAGAGAAGATGTGCAATGACACATACCAGCCTGGAACAAAACTAGAAATGCAAGAATGTTGTGAATGCCTCCAATTCAAAACTTACCAGAATGCTGAGAATGTGATTATGAAATCTGCTCAGAGAACAAAATATTCTGGTATCTTCAGAAAACCTAAGCAAACTCATAGATCCAACTGAAACTGCTCACGGTAAAAGAAGAAATCATGTTCAAATGACACTCTTTAGAGCCCTGTAGTTTTGAAATGTGGCAGATGCAACACGTCTAGAGGACACCATGCTATGTTTCCATTATGAATAAAGACGTGATGGTTTCTGGAGATGGTTTCTACTGGATGCCAGACTCTGTTCCAGGAGTGTTCCCTCTCCTGGTTGGTCATGAAGTGACTGACATAAGACATTGATTGATGTACTTCTCTGTGTTATCTTCCAAAGAAATATTTGTTGTTGGGGTGACTGTCTATGCCTGTAATTTTGTTCTAGCAGTGAGCTAAATGTAAACTAGTGAATAAAATCATTATTAGGAAGTTCAAAAGCATTACTTTTACAATGAACTTTGAAAGCTTGTGTGTGTGTGTTTAATTAGAATAAAGTTCCTGCAGGAAGTTTTCAAGGGCTCCCTTTTGTTCAGGAGTCTTGTTTTAAGGTAATAGAAGGCAGTGTATTAATATAAAGTAAAATGATTTGACTGGCTTAAGTGAACATGTTACAGTGAAAATGTAGTTTGACCTTATTTCAAATAAGGGCTAAACTGTGGATAGTTCTGTCTCACCTATTTAAATTGGAGCTTGCTTTGTAATCCCAGAACTCTAAGAGACTCTAAGAAGGATCACAAATTCAATCCTAGCCTGGGCAATTTAGTAAGACCCTGTCTCAAAATTTAAAAAAAAAAAAAATTAAAACAGGGTCTTTGCTACGTAGTTCCAGCTGGCTGTGAACTCACTGTGTAGCCCAAACTGGCTTTGAACTGGCTTTGAGGTAGGAGGTAGTGATCCTCCTACCTCAGCTTCCCAAGTGCTGGGATTATAGGTGTGTACCACCATGCCCAGAATTTAAAAAAAAAAAAAAATTTAAGGGCTGAGGATATAGGTCAGTGCAAAATTCAATCCCCGACACCAAAAATAAAAACAAAAAATAGTGGAACTTGCCAAGAAAACACCCTCAGGAAGTTCACAAGGTGGTAATGAAGAGATACATATCACACAGAATAACAAGGATTGTGCTTAATGACTACATAGGTTGCAAAGGGAACAAGAGTTACTCAGATTTGGAGGGAGCGTGAGGAAGTAAAGAAGATCAGAGAGGACTTTCTGAGGAGGCCACAACTGCACTGTGTGAAATCAGGCTGGACAGAGGTTTTTTATAGTGTGCTGCAAGATACTAGAAAGGCTTTTACTTAACATCCTATTGGCTTGAAGCTGGAGAGGAGGGGAAAGTTACTCAGCAGGAGTTTCAGACGTCAAAGAAATTCCTCCAGTTTGCATTCAAGGGGCCCTTTCTAATAAGACAACATATCAGTTCCATAAGAGCAAGCTTTTATCTCTTCTCTACCTCACCTCACCTCAGGAGACGTGCCTGTGCCAGGGATCAATTGGTGATCAATAAATATTTCCTGGATTAATTAATATGTAATTCATTTCCTTTCCTCCCGGAATCTATTCTTCTCTTTTAGCAGCAGGTGGAAATTTCGGGAAGCTGGACTATTACTCAGTGTTGGTAAATTCCTGAGCAAGAAGCAGCTGTTGGGCTGGGTGACCTTCCTATAGATACTATAGAGCATGCATAAGTGTGGAAGGCAGTAGGGGTTGAGTTATTTCTTAGCAGGGCCACCAAATTTAGCAAAGAAAACTGTAGAAGTCCCAGGTGCATTTGAAAAGTAGCTCTAACTACTGAATTATTGTAGTTTATTGAAAAAAGTAAAATACAAAACACTTAGGGTACTGTGAGAAAACCAATACAGGAAGCAAGACAAAAACAATTAAAATTCTTTAACTCTAGAATTTTACCAACACTGTCAGACTTTCTGCATTACTGCTTTCCCACTCCCTACCTCTATCTCCAGCTACAAGGAAAAAGTTTCAGGTTCTCTTCACTCTCTTTAGAAAGCTGAAAATCTATAGTACATATCCACATGCTCAGGATTCAACTGTGAGCTTCTACAAACCAAGGTCCTCACCTTTTCCCTCTTTGAATCTTCTTCTAGAAGAACCTGGTACCTTCTATCAGGATTTGCTGATTGAATACATGTTCACCTTTTCATACCTGACCTGACTTCTCCCTGGCTGGGCCCAGATGTCAGCAGTCTGGAATTCGGTTGGTCAATAAATAGAGGAGGGCAGCTATGAACGATGGTCAAAAGCGTCAGCTCTGTAAAGACCTGAATCACTAGCTATAGGTACATAGGTACATGCCTACGTGTCTGTATGTTTTACATCTGTTTTCAGCACAGTCATCGTGGCATTGGCCTGTTCCTCCATTGCTGTTGAGGGCCGCTGCTCCATAATATTCCTTCTGGCACCAACATTTCTCTCTCAGAGATGAAGCCATCTGATTAAAAAAACTTTTTTTCGCCCTTATTACCATGATCTTTCCATAGCCATGTCTCTTTGTTATTGAAGAAATCGGCACTTGCTTGGGTGTGTAGTACAGTAATTCACTCCCACTCCCGCTACCGCCCTCAACCAGGAGACCTTGACAGTCCCAGTAATGACCCAGCTCACTCCCCACCCACCACACCAATATCACACTATTTTTTTCATTCTGATCTGCCAAGGAGTGATGAAGAAAACTAAAATGCAACACTGTTGTCACGATTTCAAACTATGAATATTGAAATTTATATTCCAGCTGAGTCTTTCAACACAGCTTAGTAAATGTGCTCACCCTTACGGGGCCTTTTGCCTGCTCGCTGCAAAAGGAAGGTTTTTCCTGCTCGCTGCAGGAAGGTTTTTTTGTTTTCCCCAAGCATCGTGTTCTACTTGGTTTCCTTTATTCCAGTAAGCAAGATAATCCGTTGATAACTCTTTTAAATTCTCTTCTTGCTACCTCAAAATGCATCAGCACCTTTAACCTTCCTCTTCCGCTGTTCCTCAGGAAAGCACGCTCCTGCTTGATCGACTTGCTCTTCTCACCGGGATGCGTTCGGTTCCGACAGTTCCTAGGACGTCAGTGACAGTGATGGGCTTAGGTAGCTTCGTTTTCTTCCTCTGCACTGACTGAAAACGTCCAGATGCCCTCTCTTCAAAACACCCGTTAGTGCTGGCCCCATCTCACTCTCTTCAGTCCTAATTTTCTTTTCTGTTTGGAATGTTTTATTAGTATTTATATGCTTGTGACACGCAGTAATTACATTCATCTTGGGGGACTGGTACACCTACATCTTCTTCATTTGTACCCTCATGCCCCCTGCGCTCCCCTTTCCCTACTTCCCCAAATACCCTTTCTATCGCTGCAGAATCCTAATTTTCTTAAGCTAATAATCCTCCCAGTTCTAATTCCACATTTCCTTCTCCATTCTTATTCTGCAAAACTATTTCTAGTCTTATCTTTTTTAAACCTCTCTTTTGAAAGTCATCAGTGCCTCACACAGTGGTCTCTTTTCCTTTTCTGTGAAACAAGATTCAACATGCCCATTTTACAAAGAAAAATGAGTCAGAGTGTAACATACCACAAGTAATAGGGCTAGGAATCAAACGGAACACTGCCCGACCCCTTGCTTCTATTGTATTTCTTTTCTACACTACACTGTTGCATGGACTATTCTCTTAGGGAATTTCCCACAAGAGGATTGGTGAGTCAAGCTATATGAATATCTAGTAAACAACTGAGTGCCTATACGTGCTCAACCTGTGCCCATGCTCCAGGCATTAAGTCTCCAGGGGAAACAGCTGCAGAGAAGCAGATTGTCCCCCTGAGGCTTGTAGACGGGAGGGGACGAGGTAGGAGGACAAGCAAGGAAGACAGGGAGTTACGAATTCAAGAAGCCCTCACTGTGAGCACCATGCTGAAGGTCATACAGGCAGCAGTGAGGGCAGTCAGCCTAATTCTGAAGCCTTCTCGAACGGAGTGATGTTTAAATGGAAGACTGATGGGCAAAGGGAACCAGCCAGGTAAATGAAGGTGCAGAGAAAAGAGAATGTGATAGCTAGACAAAAGGGAGAATGTATGAAAGTCATGAGGCTAAACACAACACGGCTCATTTTAGGGACTGGAAAAATTCTGGTGTGTAATGCCTAGGGGTGTTTGGGGGCAGGTGTTGAGTGCTTCGTAGTTCAAGTTGAGCAGATCTCCTTATTGAAAGGTTTCCAGCAAAGGTGTGATGCCGTAACTGGCTTCTGGTTTTAGGAAAACTCTTTGACTTCAGCAAGGAGAATGGATTGGAGAGGAGTGAGCCTGAGGGCAGGGCGGGGGCAGTTAGAAGACTGCTGTGGTAATCCAAAGATTAGTATTATCGGATGGGTTCCAATATTGCTAGGTTCTTTCCCTCCTCAAGCAGAGAATTGAATGAGGGGGACAAAAAGCAGTTCTAAAGTTTTATTTAAAAGTATATAGAGAAAAGGAGAAAAGGAAAATTGAACATAACAATCTGCAGCCACCATCTTCCATGGGAGGGGAAAGTGAGAGCCCCTTCCCTGGCGGCTCTGTAGGAAGGAAGAGAGGAGAGCTTCCGGTGTTGCTTTTATTCATCCAATGGAGTCCTGGTGGAAACTTGCGAGAACTCCCTTCAGGTCACATGAGGGGTGGTGCTTGAAAATCAGGCTGAGGTCAGGTCCAGGCCACTCCCTCAGGTCACATTCCCTTGCCAGCCAGCCTTAGCCACGCTCTATTCCTACCTCACTAGGGTGAAGGAAAGAGTTGCTGACAGGATTTTCAAAAATTGCACTTCCTTCAGCATCAGTTTGTCCACATAACGGGATGTCTTTCAGTCATTACCTGCTCTAGGCTGCTTTGCAGTAAGATACAACCAATCACTTTCTCTTTTCTCAGCATCTAGGAGTTTCTGCCAAACTCCTAAAAATTTTCACAGTACAAGGAAGAATATAAATTAAAAATAAATAAAATCGGGGGGAGGAGATCTTGCCTGAGTCTTTTCTTTGTTCTCCTTGGCCAGTTTCTCTTGGACAGATGCCTTCCATTAACCCACGAACGACCATATCTTGGAATACTGTACTTGATTTCCTCATTCCACATTCACCATGAGCCTGTATACCCAGCCCTCTGTTTTCTACATCTACAATCCTCATTTCCACATCTAAGTGTAGAATTCCAGACCTATTGTATTCCAGCTGCCTATCAGTCATCTCTATCAAGACAATAATTCATCTCAATCCCACTCGAAAATGAAATTCATTATCTCCTGGACTCCAAACCGTGGTCCCAATCCCCACTCATAGTTGAAGCATCTTTTCAATCCTCCAAGGAAAAACCCAAGAGACTGTCTTACCCACGACTTCTCCTTCACCAGTATACTTAGTCTGTTATCACTGCCTGTCAGTTCTACTTCAGAAGTGTCTCTCAGAGTCCCTCATCTGTGTTCCCATGTCCACGACTCCAGTTCTGGGCCCTCAAAATATTATCAAAGATGTTTCAATAGCTCCTTCCTAAGCCTACCATAGCTCCACCATTCTATCTTTTCAATAATTATGTTTTAACACAAAATGGGCCATGTCACTTCCATGCATAATAATTGCTAGTCACTTCCATTTGCCTCATGGAAACATGAAGCCTAAAATTTGGGGCTCAATCTGTATATCTAGTCTCACCTTGCTGAAGCCTATTCTCCAGCTGCATGTGTAAGTGCCCAATATTTGCCAAACCTACTCCGGTGCAATTCCTTCCGTCAAATGGAAAAATCTTGCTCATCTCACAGGCCAGCTCAAATCTCAGAAGACTTTCCAAATTCTTTCTATTCCAAATAGAATATATTCTGTTGATTGCAGCTTTTTCTGTGTCCAGGAGCATATTTTTTACACTTCCATTTCAGTGTTTGTCACATTATATCGTAATTGTCTTTCTGGTTCTCCCACTACTCAGTGAGTTTCTCGAGATTATGGAACCTCTGTATCCAGCACAGCTTGCCAGGCACACGATGGGTGTTTACTACATGTGTGGGAAAGGAAGAAGGAAAGATAAAAGGTAGGAAGAGTAGAAAGGTGTATTCCATGGGACTGCTATGACAACATAGCCAATAAAAACTGCAAACAAAATTTTAAATACAGAAAATCAGCCATGAAAAGCAATTTTTGAGAGTCATTATTATCTATCTTTAGCTCTCATTTCTAGTTCAATCTCTTCTTTTCAATCCTATTCAGTTCTCTTCAACTTTATGTTAACTCCATTGGTAGTCTCAATGACACAGTTCCCGGGAGCCCAACTTTATTAATATTCACCTTCTCATGATAATTAAGAAACATCCTGACATGGTGAGCCAAACACTGGACTGAAAGTTAGCAAACTCTGAGCTCTATGTCATTTATTTTTCTGCAAATATTTATTAAAATGTTCCAGGTGCTTTTCTAAGTGCTTGGATACATCTATAAACAAAAAATGCAGAGGTTCGTACCTCCTTGAAGCGTATATTCAATTGGCAGAAAAGAGGGGCAGAAAACAACTTAAAACATAATAAATAAGTCTTTGGGAAGATGAGGATCACAAGTGCCAAGCTAGAGGGTGGTGAGAATCGCGCTTTTAAATGTCAAGGGGAAATGAGATTTCTCATTGAGGAAATGAGATTTAAACAGTCAGGGAGTGGCCCCGTGTAAGGATCTGTGGGAAGAGTATCGAGCAGGACTGTGCAAGGCATATCTGAAGGATACAGGCAGGACTGTGTGGCCAGCCAAGAGGGAGTGAGGAAAGAGTGGGAGGGGACAGGAGATCGTAGGGGTTATCAGGGACCAGACAGTGCAGAGCCTCATAAGATCGGGACTTTAGCTTTTATTCTGCCCAGGGTGAGCATTCATTGCAGGCTTCATTTTAAACAGAGGAATGGTGTGTGTGGAAGTATGGATGGTGTGCAGCTCCTTTGCTAAGAATTAACAGCTCCTTTGCTAAGAATTTACTTGTTCCTGGAGAACTTTGACTGAGGAATAAGGTTCACATGCCCAGGAGGAATAAGCCTCCGGTGTAGATAAGCTGTCCAGGAACAAAGAAGTAGCCTAGGAGGTTACCATTAAAGATAAACTAAATTAGTAATGTTAATCAGTTTCCTGAGCATGTATTAAGCAAACATACTCCTACCATACTCCTACCCTATAAAATCAACTCTGTAAGAAATAAACTTGTTCTGGCCCTAAGTTGGATCCTAGAGAATTTATATCTCTGTCTTCATCATGCACTCGATCTAGGTCCTTGCTCTCTGCTACGGCACTGGTTCATGGCGATGTGGTTTGATGTTAAGTCATTTAAATTCTGGGTTTAAAAAATTGTGTTTAGACCATATCTGCAATGAGGAAAAAAATAAAAAAAATAAATAAATTTTTTAAAGTGTGAAGAAAAAAGGACAGGAAGTAGGTAACAAGTCAGGAGGCCATTGATGAGATCCTGGCAAACGATAGTGGCTCAAAGCAGAGTGAGGACAGAGAAGGGGAGAAGTCATTTGTTTACAGGTTTTTTTTGGTAGAACCAATGGATTTCCTGGTAAAGTATGGAATATGAGAGAAATAAAGGAGTCAAGGACGAGTCCAAGGGTTTGTCCTGAACCAACACAAGAAGGAAGTTTTCCTCAGATGAGAGGAGGAAGGCCGTAGAAATGCAGATTTGGTGTGTGGAGGGAGATGGGGGTCTGCAAGTCCAGTTTGGGACTCACTGAGATTGAAAAATCTCTTAGGTGTGCAAGAGAACACAGTAGCCCCCTTTATCCTTGAGGGTACTTTCTAAGATCCTAATGGATGCCTAAAGCCACAGAGAGTACAGAATTCTATATACAACTTTTTTCCTGCACATACATACATACAGTAAAGTTTAACTTGTAAATCAGGCATAGTCACATACTAACAACAATAACTAATAGTAAAATAGAACTGTTACAACATTATACTGCAATAAAAGTGATGTGAATGTGTCCTCGATGGCTCACTCCCCCGACCTTTGCGTTTTCAGCATTTCACTTAAAGGAAGCACTTTCAGCTTCTCTTTGGCATATCCAAATTGCCTGCATCACCACTCAGTACACTACTAAATGTCTTAGCTACTTTCCTCATCACCGGGACAAAATACCCAACATATGCAATTTAAAGGAGGAGAAGCTTGTTTTGTTTCCCAATTTAAAAGTTTAAATCCTGTTCAGCTGGTTTAACCAGATAAGTAGCATGGTGGGAAGGTCTGGGTGGAGGAATGCTGTTCATACCATGGCAGTCAGGAAGCAGAGAAAGGACTGTTACAGCTTATATCTAGATGCCCCCAAGGCCTCATGAACTCAGAGCTGGTGCTGTTCAGAGGTGGAGGGATCTAGGGTGTGTGAATATGGATTAAGGGTGTGCTAACTAAATTATTCCACTGATTGCTTTAGCATAGTTCTGGGTGTGGAAAATGGGAAGGCCCACCCTGGGTGTGGGTGGCACCAACCAATTGGTTTATAACCAGAATGGAATAAAAGGGAAAGGGAGACTTGCTGCTAGCTGCTTCCTGCCTGTTCTGCCACAGACTGTTTCTCCTCTGGTATGTCCCTCTGCCATGCTGCCCTGCCTTGGGTCCAGCTGACTGTGGGCTGAAACCTCTACAAACTGTGAGCTCAAATAAACCTATCCTCCTTAAACTTGTGGGTGTTATTTATTTAGTCTCAGAAGTGAAAAAGTAACTAAGATGAGGTGGAATAGCGAAGAAAGATACACATTTTCAGGTTGCATCCTTAGTGATGCTTTTTCTGACCAGACCCCACCTCCTACGAGCATCAACTATACCACCCCCATTGTCCAATTCTCTTCCAAAAGCCCTATCTATGAGCACACAAGGCTCTTGGGGGACGCCTAGATACAAGCCATACATGATATAAAATAAGGGTTATTTGAATACAAGCATGCTGTGCCACAACAGTTGATCTGATAGCCAAGATGTCTCCCAAAAAACCAATGGGCAAGTAGCAGAGGCAGCATGGATGCACTAGACCAAGAGATGAGTCACCTCCTGCATAGATGAAGTGGAATGGCATGAGATTTTATCATACTACTTAGAACAGTGCCTCATTTAAAAGTTAAGGATTGTTTGTTTCTAGAGTTTTTCCATTTCATAGTTTTAGACAATGATTGAGCACCACGGGTTAGAGAAACTGTGGATAAGGGGGGACTACTGTGCGCTGAGTGCATAGTAGATATGAGTCTTGAGCTTGAACGAGAGATCAGAACTGGCGATTTAAATTCAGAAGTCATTAGTAAGTAGATGCTTTTTAAAATCATGATACTGGGGCTAGAGATTTAGCTCAAGTGGTAGAGTGCTCACCTAGCAAGCACAAGACCCTGAGTTTAATCCCCAGCACCCCAAAATAAATAAACAAATAAAATCATGAGACTGATAAGGTCCCATATATTCAGATAAAATTTCCTGCTTAACCGCAACCAAATTATCTAATCTCTCTGCTTCTCATCTCCTTCCTCTCTACAATGATAACATTAGGTCAAATCTGAGATTTTTCATCTGTATTCAATGGAGCAGTAGAATTTGCAGAGAAACCAACTAGCAACCCTATATTTTTATAATGAAAAGGTACATATTTGGATATATTTGAAAAAGGTACATAATTGGATATGAGACAGACGAGTATTTAGGGTGTGTGGGTGTGTATATTGTAGTGGATGAGGGTGTGTGTAGGAAGAGTAACTTTCTGAATGAACTAATGAATTAGTATCTTTTTGTTAAAAATGACCCCCGTTTAGCTTATTATGACTGATTTTCAAAGGAAGGGGGAGTACAAATTAACAATAGGGCACAATTATGCTAAAAATACTTCCCATAGTCAACATATGCTCAATGATTCTTCTCTAAAATATATTGACTTGAAAATCAAATTCAAAAATGGAAAGATTCCGTTTTTTTACCGTCAATTGATTGCAGTTGAGTATTCAAATTTTTCTTTGACCTCGTTACCAGGAACAGTTAGTAATGTAGCTGTAAAAAAATACATAGTACTACAAGAGAACTTTGGAAATACTTGTCAGTTACCTTTTCTTTACAGAGGGGAGCTGAGGCCCAAGGGCCAAATGTCATGCTGAACCAGAGCCTAAGTCATAACCTGAATCCTGGTCCTTGTTCTTTACAACAACTGACTTCAAAGCTGCTTCAGAAATGCCTCTGAGATTATAATTAAGGCAGAAATCAGCACTGCTACATAATCTTCATGTTTTCTTAATGTACTAACTTTACATTAATGCTTTTCCTATTTTCCCACAGTTTTAAGGGTCATCCTCGCCATTGCCTTTTGCCTGGTGTCTGGAGTACTGATGGTGATGCTGTTTGTCCTCATCCGCCACGGGCCCTGCTGGCAGAGAGAGTCCTATAGGAATATCTGAACTGATGGATGAATGGCAGACAAGCAGGGCCAACCTCCAGTAACACAGCATCTCCCAAGGATGAAGCATTTGAAGGGTTCAAGGGATGAGCTTTTGCCTCTGGGCACTGCCCTGCCCACAGTTGCTTTGTGGACCTACTTAGAGCACAACCTGAACCCACAGCCACCCAGGACAGCTGTTCGACTGACAGGTTACTTAGGTCTTCTCAACCCTGAGTGAGGGCGTAGGCTGCTCCAGTGGCTAAAAAGAGGCTCTTGAGCAGAAAATGGTTGTATTCCCTGACAGAGAAACCCAGAAAGAGCCAAGAAGCCTTTTGTTTCCAAAGGATGAGAAAGTGGGACAAAGATATAGACTAGACAAGACTAGAATACTGGGGAATGTTAGAGTACAAGTAGTATTAGATACGATGATCCTTAAGAAAAAGACACAGTAGGGCTGGGGATTTAGCTGAGTGGTTAGAGTGCTTGCCTAGCAAGCATAAGGCCCTGAGTTTGATCTCCAGCACCGAAAAAAAGAAAGAAAGAAATTATAAATAAACTTATCTTTAGCTATTAAGTAGCTTTAATAAATATATATACACATACACGCACGTCCATGCATAGCCCTCAGAAGCAGTTTCCACCCAATGTTTGATAGTTAACAGACTTCTGTATGTGTACCTAATGCACATACATATGTATATTTATATTTTAAATGCCTTTAGAAGGTGCGTTTTATTTTCAGAAACTAATATGAACTTTTCAAGTCATTTCCCACAAATTCAGTGTTGGAGACTGGAAAATCCATGGTTCTTTTATTTTAACCTCCATTACCAGAGTTATATTTTTATACAGTTTGAATTTCTTTATTTAATTTTTAAATTATGAGCTCTTACACTGATAAGGGCCATCCGTGGCCATGACAAAATTATAGTGTTTTCATTGCCACAAATATATCTATTGTTTTGGTACTGGTGATTGCACCGAAGGCCTCAAACATGCCAAGTGAGTGCTCTACTTCTGAGTTATATCCCCAGTCTCACCTGAATTTCCTAACTGGTGAGGGAGAAAAGTGGACTGAGAATCAGCCCACTCTCTCAACTCTTCCCTGGCTCTGAGCCAACAAATTGGAACAAGTTCTTTTTATACCTTCAACCTTGGCTTCCTAATCTAAAAAGGAAGAATGAGAACTGGGTGGACATAAAATTCACATCTGGTTCTCATGTTCTGGGAACAGATTTTTTCATTTTATGCTATAGGTGAATCATTGCTGAAGCATCGCATCCACTTTCACAGATGGTACCATTGCAGCTTACTGCAATGATGCTTATTAAAATGTAATAACAGTTTTATCTTTGAACACCCAACCATTCAACTGGTGAAAAATTCAATCTCAGTCCTTAGTAGAGCTCTCTATTCTTCACATTTGAGTGAAGATCCCAGAGTGTGCTTAGTAGGAGAAGTCAGAGAAAGGTCCTCTGAGACGCCTCTGCCCACACTGGTCTCCAGTAAGCTGTCTGTGCTCCTACGGTCCTCTGAAGACAGGCAGAGGACATTTGTGCCACAGCTGCCAAGACCACGCTCTCGGAGTTCACCGTCCAGGGGCTGCCCGATCCAGTGCTGGGATTTTTGCCCAGCACAGAAGTCTGTCTCCCTACCCCTCCATCCCCACCTTATCTTTTAGTCTCAGGAATCTTCCTCTCCTCTTGAGTTCCATAGCTTCTACCTGTTAAACCCCAAGCACCTTATAACCCTTGTTTTTCACATAATTCTCATTGAGCAAAACTATTGCAAACAATAACCTGAAAAGAATCCTCCTTCCTTGCTTCCTTCCTGGGCTGAAGATTAAACCCAGGACCTCACACACTCAGATGCTCTACCACTGAACCACAGCCAGACCCAGGAGATGCTTTTCTCTTGCCTGACAACTTCTGATTCCTGCTGCAGCACAAAAGCCAAGTGAAGGGGGTAGAGGTCTGACTTCATTCTGAGCTCGGAAAAGGGGAAAACGTCCATATCAGCAAGAACGAAGGACAAATTGCTATCTTGATAAAGTAGCCAGCCACATTGGTAAATTAAGCCATAATATTTTATGCTAATAAGTGATAAAACTTAGAAGTATAAACCACAAAGGATGAATTTTCTCACTCCTTCAACGTTGATGGAGGATTTACTGTTTGCTCTTCACTAACCTAGATGCCAAATTGTCTTGTCTATCCTATTGGATTATGAAGGTGTTTGATTCCAATAATGATCTCATATGGGGGTTGGTAGAATGTAAAAGTAAAATCTTTCACAACCTTTTCTCCATACCATCTATTAATATTGTCAGTAGCTTAGAGGACCTCTACTGTCTATTGGTTCTGAGGGAGTTTTTCATATTCTCCATTTTTTCCTTCTTCTGTCTCTTTTGATTATTATAAAGAAAGCTCTCAAGTTCAGCTTAGATGTTTACCATTCCCAAAGCTACTCTGTTGCTAGCTACTGTAATTGTTTTTTCTTACTTCGTGGCAGAATGAAAAATCACAAGTGACAAATGACCTACAGGGCTAAAGCGAAAAGCACAAATGTGCTGTAAAGTTTCTCAGGAAATACTCTCATCAGATAAATGCTCTCCACTGCAGAGAGCTGCTTTTTCAGGTGGGTAAGACATAACAAGTCCAGTTGCCATCATGATACAAAGTGTTCGAAAGATGATGGTGAGAGCTAAGATCATCTCTGCCCCAAAATGTATTCCTTGCCATTTGAACCACTACAGAAGCCTTTGACGAGCATCCAAATGAGACAATAATCGTGTCGATGCTAATTACGTAAAAATATCAGTAGTACTTATACAGGAAACTACAAGGGAAGTGTTATGCGTGGGATATCCCTAGCTAGACCAGCATAGCATCAAGAAAGTATTATGAGAATATCATCATAAAAAGGACAATTAGTACTTTAAAAGAGTGCAAGTATTATAATCAAACATTATACTGGAAATCGTTCAGCTAACAGCCTTTTACATTAGGACTGGCATTTCTTCTCCTTGAATTCAGTCTTGTCTACTATTCTCCAACTTCCTGTTCTTTTTCTGTCTTGTTCTAATACTGTTAACATTGATTCTTTCTTCATAGTGAGGGACATTTCTTGGGAAATGAAAGCTAAACTGTTAACTGTTCTTTAAAAACTCTTAACAGAAGCCAGGCACAATGGTGCACGCCTGTGATTCCAATACTCGGGAGACCAAGGCATGGGGGTCGCCATGAGTTCCAGGCCAGCCTGGGCTAGAGAGTGAATTTAAGACTAGCCTGAACTACATAGCAGAAGCTGTCTCAAAAAACACAAAACAAGCAAAACAAAAACTCTTATCAGAAACCCATTTGTGCAATAGATGTAACATTTTGAAAATGTAATGTAATTCCTTCAAAATTACATTAGATCAGGGCTAATAGAAATGGAATCCAGATTTTAAATAAAAGCCACATACATGATTTTTTTTTTTTTTTTTTTTTTTTTTTTTTTTTTTTTTTTTTTTTTTTTTTTTTTTTTTTTTTTTGGTGCTGGGGATCGAACTCAGGGCCTTGGGCTTGCAAGGCAAGCACTCCAACCGCTGAGCCAAATCCCCAGCCCCCACATATATGATTTTTAATGTTGTAATAGCTATATTTTTACAAGATATAAAGATGAAATGAATTCTACCAACGAAATTGTATTTAGCCAAATGCATCTGAAATATTATTTCCACATGCAATCAATATTTTTTAAATGTTCGTGAAATAGTTTATGGGTTTTTTCGTGCCTATTATATAAAATCTGATGTGCACTGTACCCTTGCAGCACTTCTCAATTTGCACTAGCCACATTTCAAGTCTCGGTAACCACATGTGTTAGTGACTAGGGTATCAAATGACATCCTCTCACAAGACAACAACTTTTTAAAAGCAGGAGAATGTATTCTTATTTATAAAATCCACTTTCATGCTACTGTGAAGAAATAAAAATTATCTTTATTATGCATCCTTATTGTGTGTGTGGCTGAATTGTTGAAAGGTTTTTCTTCAATGCTTTATCTTAAACTTATCTTAACAGCTGCAACCTAGATCTTTTTTAAAATTATCTTAAACTAAATCGACTAATTTGTGTTCTTATTAAATGTCTTAAGAAGGAATTTGGTAACATACTTAGAAAATAAACGCTGCTTGGTTTTAAGAGTATGTCTTTTAACAGTTCAAATTTTGGATTTCAAGTAATTTGTAATCAAAGCAAAAAATAAGTGCAGATAATTTGGAAGAGTATAAAATACAGAGTAAAAGTCCTCCTCTCCCACTCTCAATCACAGAGATGATCCTGTCAAAAATGTTCAGTTTTAGCTCTTCAATTAAATAGCAATAATTTTACAAACTATGATCTTATTTTCTGAAATTTCCACATTTTCCCTGCTTTTATAACTCATTGTGTCCTCTTATTTGGATTTTCATTTCTTGAAGTAATGTTTTAAAGATGCATGAATGATAAACTCTCTGATTCTACAAATATTTGTACATTTCCCCTTAAATTTACCAGTCAGTAGTCTGGGTAAATTCAGCTCAAACGTCATTTTCCCTCAAAACTTTAAAATAGCATTCTGTTGTCTTCTGGCATAGAAATTGCTGATGAGAAGTCTGATATTGGTCAGATTCTCATTCCAAAGTAAGTAATAGGTCTTATTTTGTATTTCATTAATCATTTAAGACACTCTCTTTATCATCGGAGTTCTGAAATCTCACCATCATATATTTAGGCAAAGATACTTAGTTTTTTACTTGCTTTCTAATTTTGTATGACTTACCCGAGTCTTTTCAACTTAAAAACAATTGCCTTTCTTTGAGTCAGGAAAATCATGATCTTGAACTTGAATTTCCTGGACCTATCCTCCATGTCTCAACTTTTCTCTCATATCTTCTACCTTTTTAATCTTATTTCTCTACATTCTGAGATTTTATTTTTCGGAACATCAAGTAGGCTTTCAGCAAATCTATTATTCTTTTTTATTTCTAAGAATTATTTCCTAGTCGATGATTTGTTTGTTTGTTTGAGACAGGGTCTCACTATATAGTTCAGGCTGGCCTTGAACACACTGTGTGGTCTAGGGTGGCCTCAAACTCATGGCAATCCTCCTGTCTCAGCCTCCCAAGTGGTGGGATTATAGGTATGCACTACCACACCCCACTTCCAAGTCACTAATTCCTTTTTTATAATGCCATCATATTTTATTAATGCAATCTCCTCTTAAATATCTCCAAGGATGCTAAGATTTTTTTTTTCATATTCTCCTCTGCTCCCTAAATTATTTTTCCCTGGGCTAATTTGCTTGAGTTTATTCATCTTAGACCTTTTCTTCCCTACCCCAGATTTTTCTCAAATTCTTCTGACTCATAATCCACAAACGAAGAATTTTGAGGATTAATAGAGATGGTTGGTGTCAGTTTCCTTGTTAGTTACATTTGTCTATTTCTCCAACAAATGTTTTCTTGAATATCTACCTTTAAATTCTTATGTGGTAATTGCAACATTTAGTCATTTCAGGACCAGTCTTTGTTGATCGGCTTTTTTCTTTAGTACAGGTTGTTTTCCTGCTATTTTTATACAGAGGGATTTTTGGATTGCATCTTAGACATTGCAAATGATACGTTGTAGTGACTCTGGATTATGACTACTCCTCTAGAAGGTTTTTCTTTTTTAAGCAGTCAGTTAAATTGTCTGAAAAACTTAAAACTGTATCCTTGCAATAGGCAACAGCTCAAATACTGGTTCAGGTCTTTGAGACTTCATTAGGCTGCTTGGGGTCTCCCCTGTGTGTGGTTAGTTCAGGATGTGGGGGTCAGCCATAGTGTAGGGGCAGAGTTTATACACTCTCTTTGGCCGTCAATTTTGTGGGGTTTTCTTCTCACTTTTCAGAGGCTATGGATGTCCTAAACTGTCTCCTGGTACTTCAAGCCAGCAAGAATATGTATTTTTTTAATCTGGGTTTTAGCCATCCACGCTTAACTCTGCATGGCAAAGGTGTGAGCCTGTCCTCATGCCGAAAACCATAAAAAATAAAACTCAGGTTCTGTTCCCATGGTAACTCCCTCCGGTATCTACTTCCCATTGTTCCCAAGTGCCTTCGAACATTGTCCGTTATGCTGCAGCCCAGCTGACCGGTGCTGTCTGGGAAGGGCCCATCTGAGGGAATGCAAAACTGTCCCAGGAAGCCGAAGCTCTCATGTGGCTGGGAAGGGCTGCTTGCTGCTCTGCGTGAAGGCAACAGTGCCAGCAGCGGAGGTCCAGTAATGGGAAAGGGGGAAGCTGTGTGTCTTCCGGGACACGCCAAAATATAAAAGCAATTTACTCTTGGCTGTTGTATTTTTAGTCATAACTCCTGGGTGGAATGACCTTTGCTTTTTAAAAATGTGCCTCAGTGTCCGCTCTGCTTCTCCCTTGGAGCACCGAAGCCACACCAGGAGTCCTGAGGAAGGAGCAGCCATCAGGGAGAGTGCAGTCCGGGTCTGATGGGGGACAGCCGCTGTGTGTGCACCCTGGAGGGCCCTGCCCGGCTCCCAGGGAGCTTAGCCGCAGCGATGGGTCATCCCTGCAGGCCTGGTGCTATCATCTGCAGTTCCCCTATCTTACCTTCTTTGTTATTTCAATTTCCCCTGCCTATGTTTTGAAGAATTTCTCAAACTATTTGCCATGTTATCTGAGGCTAATCTGAGGTCCAGTAGGAGGTGGAGGTGCCTTCAGCCACATGCCACCTATTGCACGGTACACTCTGAGCCCTCGGTGTAGCTCCCCATCATTCTGTACTGACACCAAAATGCTATGCAAGACTCGCTGAGCTCTTCTTTTCTGACAGTCAGGTTGGTAATCAGTGTGAAGGAGACAGCCAAAGGCACGCAGAGCATGGTCAGGTAGGACTCTGTCCTGTTTGTTACTGCCCAGTGAAGTACCCCAGAATTCAGCGACTCAAGACAAGCATTTTATTTGCTCACAGTATCATGATTCAGAAATCGTGGAACAGACTGGAGAGGCAGCTGGCCTCTGATTGGTGTGGCATCAGCCAGGGAAACTAGGAGGAAGGATCCACTCCCAAGGTGACTTCTCCACTTAGGGGTCTGGTGTCTGGTGCTCTCTGAGGTCTTTGCTCTTCGTGTGGTGCTACATGGTCTGGGGCATTCCATTTGTCTTGTTCCTTTCACAGCATGGTGGCCTCCCTGAAACCACTGTGTTTACACGATGTCTCATGTAGCTGAGGAAAGAAGCAGAATTTGACAGATCAGTTAAAGACTGTGCTCAGAACTGTCAGATCGTCTTCCTAATACATTCCGTTGGTCAGAGAAGTCACCCAATTCAAGGGAGTGGAGAAAAAGACACCGCCTCTCAGTGAGGGCGTGCCAAAGTTGTACTGGGAAAGAGCATTGTAGGGGAGGGGCCACTATTTCCTCCATCTTTGCAACCTGCAGTCTGAACACCTCAAAGCGCTTCTACTCTAAGTCAGGGATTCGTAGATGACAGTCTGTGGCTGGAATGCAGGAGGCCTGCAAACTCAAAAGGGAGAAATTATATTTTCATTTCTCCTAATCTTCAACCTACAGTTTGGGCAGCATGTTTTGTTTTGTTTTTAACTAATAGAAATCAAATATTTTCACAGCATATTCAGTTATAAATATGTCAAAGCATCATTTATACTCATCAATATTGTACTGTGAAATTATAGTAGCTATAAAACTCTCACTGTACCTTTTATTTAAAGTGTTCATAAAGAAGCAAAATATTACTCTATTGCAATCTTATTTTTTAACATTTTGGTAATGACATTTTAGTTTAACCTGTTTCGTTTATAATCCTATATACTTTATTTTAAAAATACGAAAACATTATTCGGGAAAGAGGGTTTACAGGCTGCACCAGATAGCCAAAAGCTTTCATGGCCTAAAAGAATTCCTCTTCTGGATGAAAATCAAAACATTAAACACATGAACACATAAGACAATTACAGAAGCTGTACATAGTGGTATAAGCTAATGTTGAACACTGTAGCACCAGCTTTAAGCATTCTGGGATTTCTTCTTCCTGATGGCACAATTCAATTCAATAAGACACTTTTCATGGTGATTTTTGACAGTTACATATACTCATGTAACTATGATCCCAGACAAGGAAGAAAAAAAGATCAAACCAGAAATTCTCAAGAAATTTTCGGAACACTTTGGAAATGAAAAATACCCTAGAAGATTCTGGAAGGGGAAAAATATGTCCTGCAAAGGAAAAAAGATGTAATTTCATAGTAGAATCTCTAGATTCTATACTTTCAACTTTCTGAGAAAAATAATTATAAACCTACTAGTATAGAC
>PVJO010012189.1:0-56550 GCA_004026905.1 Hystrix cristata
GGTGTTTGGATCTGTTGTCGAAGATGAGGTATTTGAGTGTGTTTGGAGTTGTTTCTGCATCTTCTAGCCTGTTCCATTGGTCCTTGGGTCTGTCTTTGTGCCATTACCATGCTGTTTTTATCACAGGAGCTTTATAGTATAATTTCAAGTCAGGGATTGTGATGCCCCCTGCCTTATTCCTGTTGCCCAGAATTGTTTTTGCTATTCTTGGTTTCTTCTGGTACCAGATGAATTTCATGATTGTTTTCTCTAATTCTATGAAGTATGTTATTGGTATTTTGATTGGAATTGCACTAAATCTGTATAGTAATTTAGGAAGTATGGCCATTTTCACTATGTTGGTTCTTCCTACTCACGAACATGGGATGTCTTTCCATTGTCTGAAATCCCGTTCAATTTCCTTTTTTAGAGTACTGTAGTGTTCAATGAAAAGATCTTTTACTTGTTTTGTTAGATGGATTCTTAAGCATTTCATTTTTTTTTTGATGCGATTGTGAAAGGAATATCTTCTGTTATTTCTTTCTCAGTGAGTTTGTTATTGGTATATAGGAATGCTATTGACTTTTGGGTGTTGACTTTGTATCCAGGTATGCAACTGAATTTAGTTATTAAATCTAGAAGTTTTTTGGTGGAATTCTTGGGGTCTTCTTTGTAGAGTATCATGTCATCTGCAAATAATGATAATTTAACTTCTTCCTTTCCTGTCTTTATTCCTTTTATTTCTTTCTCTTGCCTGATTGCTCTTGCTAATGTTTCTAGAACTATATTGAATAATAGAGGTGAGAGTGGGCAACCTTGTCTTGTTCCAGATTTTAGTGTGAAAGCTTCCAGTTTCTGACCATTTAGTGTGATATTGGCTGTTGGTTTGTCATAGATGGCTTTTATCAGATTTAGATATAGACTGTCTATTCCTAATTTCTGTAGAGTTTTTTTTTTTATCATGAGTGGATGTTGGATTTTTATCAAAGGCTTTTTTCTGCATCTATTGAGATGATCATGTGATTTTTGTCTTCGATTCTGTTGACATGTGTATTACATGTATTGATTTGCATATTTTGAACCATCCCTTCATCCCTGGGATGAATCCTACCCAATAGTAGTGTATAATCCTCTTGATAATTCATTGTATTCTGTTTGCTAGTATGTTATGGAGAATTTTTGTATCTATATTCATGAGTGAAACTGGCCTGTAGTTCTCTTTTTCGGTTGGATCTTTTTCTGGTTTTAGTATCAGGGTAATGCTTTCTTCCAGGAATGATTTTAGAAGCACTGCTTCTTTTTCAATTTCATTAAAGAGTTTGAGAAGTAGTGGCATTAGATCATCTCTGAATTTCTTGTAGAATTCAGCTGTGAAACCGTCAGGACCTGGGATTTTCTTTGTTGGTAGGTTTTTAATTACCTCTTCAATTTCAATGGCTGATGTTGGGTTATTTAATATTTTTATCTCTTCTTGATTCAGTTTTGGTAATTAATATGTTTCTAAGAATCTGTCAATTTCTTTGGTGTTTTCCATCTTGTTCGAGTATAGGTTCTTGAAGTAGGTGCTGATGATCCTTTGGATTTCTGTAGGATTGGTTGTGACTTCACCACTTTCATTTTTTTATTGCATGGATTTGGGTTTTTTCTTTCCTTTTTTGATAAGATTGGCTAAGGGTTTGTTTATTTTATTTAATCTTCCAAAGAACCAACTCTTTGATTTGTTGATTCTTTGTATTGTTTTCTTAGTCTCAGTTGCGCTCATGGACTTTAAAAGCCCAGTTTGGGAGTTCCAAACAATCAGCATTTAACTGTTATATGGTCAACTTGGGAGTTTGTGCTGTCTCCCCTGTGATAGTGAGATATTTTTAAAGTAGAAGCTTTATATTAATCACCTCTCTATCTTTAGTGCCTTTATATCACATGTGATTGTGGACTAAATGAGCAGGTGAAGATACTGTAACCATCATATTTGCTATAGTTACATAGCCAATATTGACTCTATCACATGGAAGGTTTTGGGTGATTCTTCAGAACGACTAAAGTTCTTCTAAACTTTAGTTGCAAGAAGGCAATGTTTTGTTTTTTCATTTTCCTTTAGAACCAGGGCAAATGAATATGCAGCTGAAAGCTTTCCATCTTGAGTTTAGCATGATCATTGATTTACTGACAGAGAAAAGAATAATATAGAATTAGCATCGAGAAACTCAACATGTTTCTGGAATGGGCAAGAGGATGTGGCCCTTATATGAGTACACACTGTAGAGCAAGCTAAGGTGGAGAATTAGAGTTCAGCTATGGATGCCACTTTGAGCTTGTTAATCAGTTTTATTAGCATAATCTAGAAGCCATACTTTATATCAGAGTGCAAGGCAGGAGGCCCAGCAACAGGACTTTGTAACTTGGCCCTATCAGGTGGGAGACTGATGATGACAGTCTGACTGGGCTTCCAAAGGCTGTTGCTTAGTGATATAAATAGCTGAAAGATTGAGCAGTGTGGCATCTATGAATAGGCATGGAGACATTCAGACTACACCATCTATATTAACTATAAGCTGGCAAGAATCTCAAAGCACACACACGCAGAGCTGTTCATGGCATCCCTGCTTGTAATTTCACAAACAAAAAGACCCACTGCATACCAACAAGGGTTTAGGTGAATAAATGATGGTACAGTGACAGAATGGAGTACTACACAACTGCACAAAGACAAATAGACCAGGTACAGTGCTCTGGAGTAACCTCTTGGATAGGTGGAAAGAACAATGTGAAGAAGGGCATATCTGATAACCTATGTTCTGTCTAAGAAGATGTGGGACAGGAATATATAAATATATTATACTTAAATAAGCTAAAAACTAATAAAAATAGTTACGCTCTAGGGGGAGGAAAGGACGTAGCAGTAGGACCAATACTTTGGTTTTTGAATTATGCATATGCTTTGCATAATTATAAAACAAAACTGAAGAAAACATATAAGTCTTCCAAGTCAAAAGCAAAATTAAATAAATTACTTAATTTTTTTTTAAATGCATGCTTTACAATGCAGCCTCACCCAAGCCAAGATGGTATTATAAACCCGATTTTTTTCATATCTGGAAACTAATGTGCAAGAGCTGAACTCCAGCCAGAGAAAGCACTGTGGAATCGGCATCTCACAGGAGTAACGTGAATCCCTAATAAAGCCAATGATAATGCACTTTTGAAAAGTTATGCTATAAAGCAGGCACCTATAATCCCAGCACTTGGGAGGCTGAGGCAGGAGGGCCCCAAGTTGGAGTACACCCTGGCAACTTTGTGAATTAGTGCTACCCTGTCTCAGAATAATAAAATAAAAAAGGGCTGGGGATATAGCTTCATGCAAATGCCTTGGGTTCAATTTCCAGTTTACAAAAAGGGACACTGTCATTGTCCCCCTGCATCTACTAGGGAATGGGATGACACTGAGAACAGCGGCTTGCGACTCCTGAGGCTGATCACTGTTCTGAAGAAGAAGGATTTGGACTCAGAGGGCCGAAGCTCTGTGCATGAAGAAGCTGTTGGCACATCTGAGCCTCCGTTCCTTGGACATCGTCCTTGGAGCCATAGTCCCCATATGCGTGGGCCGTGCTCAACATGGCAGCTGGCTTCTTGGCCCAGCTCACACAGAAGGCCACCCCAATGTTCCGAGAAGCTTTCCTCCAAGTCGCACTGGATGAAGATTTCCAGCCAGTGCTCTCAGGATTTTACAAAAGTTTCTTCAGTCCTGGGGAGGGAGTCGATGGTGCTGAGAGCTGCCAAAGCAGGATTCACGTTTCCCTCCCGGAAGGGCTGGAGGAGCCAGCTTCTTAGGAAGCAGCCTGCTGCGGGGTGACGGAGGGCCCCAGCAGCACTGAAAAGTCTCTGACTGCCCTGAAGTTGGAGACCGTCCCGGGGAATCTAAACAGCAGAAGCTGGGGTGGGCCAAATGGCCACTTGGCCCTGCCAAGGGGTGCCTGGATCACTGGTTCACACAAGCTTGGGCTCAGCATGCTAAGCTGCTGGCATTTGTTCAGTGAGGGAAAAAGAAAATCAGCTTTGTGTGGCAAGTGATAACCCTGACATTTCAATATATTTACCACAATGCTGTTTCCTAGAGTCGCAGAGTAAAACAAATCAGAATTATAAATACCATCCAATTTTCCTAACAGCTCTTGTGAGTTATTAGTGGAAATCAAATCACCTCAGTCAATCAACAGCAGCTTAAATGCCACTTTGTCGCTGTCCCCAAAGATGGGAAAGCACCCATCCCTCCCACGGGGTGGCTCAGCTCCCTTGGTGTGCTAGAGATTGGACACGTGTGCATAAATATGAAAATCAAATCGGTGATTTGTGCTTCTACTGAGTGCTGTACTTACACTTGGTGACTTTCCTGAGCGTGATCCTAAGATCTGATGCAATGCTGATGTTTCCTCTTGAGTTCTGGGAGTGAATAAAAACACACAATTACCCTTCTTGCCTGGGCAGTTGTTGCCTGAGTGGTGAACTATCCGCAAGGGTAGAGGAACATAAAATCTCGAAGATTTTACAGGAGACACTGAATTTGGGGTCTGTTATAGTTTTACACGCTGCAGAACCCGATGCTCAGATGCCTGTTGGAAGGAAATCTCTCGTTCCGGCTCGCCTTCACCTGAGAAGGAAACAGGCCCACGTTCCTGGCACGGCCACGGCAGGGGTAATTGCTGAATGCTTGGACGAGCTGTCAATTTGATAACTCTTTGTCATGTCCTGCTTAATTGGAGCCCCATAGAACAATAATGAAGTATCCGCTCCATGCAGACAACTTTGTGATTGATGACCAAGCTGAGGAAATCATTTGCACATACAGGCCAACATCCAGCCTGGTGATAAATCTCATCTGATATTCTCGGGGTCCTCCTTGTGTGGCTCTGTGAGGGACAGCCACGGTATTGTGATAACCCGAGAGAGAAATCTTGCCTCTAGACACAACAAAGGCCCCTAAATTGACTCACTCTTATTGAAATGGAGTGGAACTTCGTTAGCTTCTTTTCAAGCTGACTGAAGGTTTAGTGCATATATATTTTTAATGCTGTGTGAGTGAAAATATTACATTGAAAGTAATATCGGTTGATTGACATTTTTAAAAATTGAGTTCTATTTGTGCCGGGTTGTTTCTCAGCACACGTGCAGAAGCAAGCGGGTGCTGGAGGCGCTGGCAGTCCCGGCACAGTGACGCCTCCTTTGAGAGGAGGTGTTGCAAAGGGCACAGAAGATGTGCTGATTTCCTCCTCAATTTCCACTGGCGTAAACTTTCCCAACTCCTTTTGAAAACATACAAGCTTTCCCAACTCCTTTAGATAACAAATTAAGTAATAGCGACACATTTCGTTTTTGCTGTTCAAAATACTCAATTCACTGTTGGAAATAATGGGGTTAATATAAAAATTATAAGTAAAAGATATAATATTCCAAGAAATTGGGACCTAATAACTCATGGCCCTCACTTTTAGATAAAAGTGCTATTAATTCTAAGAAAGGTGAATGAGTGATATTTTTAAAAAAATCAAATGGCTGTTCTCAGTAAAGGCAAATGAACCAACTCAGGTGAGAGGGCCCAGTGAACAAGGGAAAGAATAAGAAGAATGTCAAATTGTTGGACTAGCCTTGTCTATTGCAATGTAAAGTGCAACACATTTTTACACAGAATCTTCTTGCAGTTCTATTTTCCATATTGGGATCATATCTAAATAGACTTAAGGTTTACCTGTTACTTTTAGAATCTAGACATATGCCCAAAAATCTCGAGGAAAGATACTGCCAAGAATGTAGGGCAACTGACAAGGACGGGTAGTGAACTTTGGTATCTCATTCGATTATAAAGTGAGTACTATATTAAAAAATCCATCCATTTGCTTACTCAGTCATCCATTAATTCACACAATAACATATTGAGGGACTACTTAGGTGACAGAAGTTCACTGTTAAAGTAGGATCTATATTAAAATTTTGATTACAAAAGTACGTGAGGTTAGAAATAACAGTGTACATATATAAGTGCATGTTTGTATGCATTTCTTTGAGTATCGTTGAGCATCTATTATATGTAATGTATTGCCCCTCTGTGGTGGCATGCCAATCTGCAGGTGGGAGGGGCTTGCTTTAGAGAAGGTCCCAAGGAGTGGACAGTATTGGAGCTAAATGTTAAAGAACTGGATTTCCCGGATAGGCATGGGGAGAGAGAAAGTAGAAGGAACTTTGTAAGTAAATGTTCAGAGAAGGAAAATAGCCGGGCATGTCTAAGAATGAGCACTTGGCACAGCGTGGGTGTGCCGTGATGGTGTGAGCTGAGTGGAACAGCCACAGGAAGCGAGGGACCCGACTGCAGCGCTGTAGCAGGCCTCATTTGAAGACTGGAGCGAAGAATCTGCACTCTGTCTTCACGCACTGGCGCACTGCTTGTGTTTCCTGGAGAAGGCGTAAGAAGATCAGAGCCCGGCTCTAAGAACTCTTGCTAGATGGCGGTGTAGAGGATATCTGGGGTTGGAGGGGTGATCCCCAAATATGGAGACCAATCAGGCCAGACGAGAGAGAGCGAGAACTTGGTAACTGACAGAATGTGGAGGATGAGGGGGGACAGGCCGGGATGGCACAACACTCTCTGTGCCTGAGTGGGGAGAGGGAAAACAGAAAAAAATGGCCTTACCTCTAAGAGCCAACCAGTCAATAGCTTCCCAAAGTTGACATTACTCAGGGAGCAATTTACTATGTCAGGGAAAAGCAGTCTTAGGAGTGCCAGTGTGTCCTTCTCATCATTTAAATTTCAGGAATCACAGACAAGACTGCTCCGAAGTGGAGACAAGTACGTAGAGTTTGCCCTCCCTGGCTCGCCCCGCCCCCTGAGCACGGAGAGAGGCCCAGCTGTGTGGAGCAGGGAGAGCAGAGGGGGTGCTCCTGGGGCCAGCCCTGTCCCCGGGGGCCACTGAGTTAGGGGAACTGCCTGGGGGGAGTCAGTGACGTGGCATCTGTGTGCCTTCACCCCGACTGTAGCCAGCAGCAGCTTGCTTTTGTCCATTTCTCCATTGCCTTGTCTTTTTCTTTCTCTTCGTCATACCTTCTTGTATTTGTTTTTCTTCTCTCCACTGTTTAGCATTGCTTAGAAATTAATTCTAGCTTAGTTTGCTTTCTCCGTCCTCTGTTCTTTTGGTTCTTCATCTTGCCATTTCCTTGCCACCCATTGTCTTTTTTTTTTTTTTAATTCTGAAACACTTCAAACTCATGCACACAAAATCACTGATAATAAGTGATGTAACAAACACCCACTTTTCTGGCATGTAACTAACAAATGTTAAAATTTTGCCTCATTCAGCTTGGATCTTATTTTTAGAAAATAAATATCCATTCTATCTACCTATCATTTATCTATCTATCTATCTATCTATCTATCTATCTATCTGTCTATCTATCTATCATCATCTGTCTATCATCAATATCATCTGTAGAGTTAAAGCCCATTTAATCCACCATCTCTCTCACCAGATACAATAAAACAGTTTCCCAGGTATTAGCTCTATTTTAAGTGTTTCTTCTTGATTCCTACAAATGTTTTCATATTATTAATAGAATCACTATGTATATATCACAAGCAAACAGTAAGTCATGTTGGTTTGCAAGTTTTCAATTTTTATGTTGACAAAATATTTTCTATATTTTGCAATTGGCAATTTGCATTATTTTCTTAAAATAATTTTTTTACATCCATATTGATAATTGCAGCTCTAATTCATTTATTTTGGTTGCTGTAATAAAGCCCCATCTATGAATATACTACCGTTGACATCCAATTTGCTCTTAATGAACACTTAAATTGTTTCTAATTTTTTCCTGCTACAACAAAAAACTGCTGTAGTGATCATTCTTGAGCATGTCACATGGCGCCAGAGGATTTATCTGGATTATAGGCCAAGAACTGGAGTTTTTAGTTGTCAGTCACATCATCCTTCCTAGCGATTGCCATACTGATCTGCGGCACTGGGAGTTGGGCGTGTTCACCAGCAGTACAGGAGAGATTGGGCTTTCATGTCCATCTCCTTAGTATGAGCTGCTGCAAGGTTTTTAGACATGCCAGTATGCTGGAAGTGAAATCTTGTTATTTTACTTTGCATGTTTTTAATCATTAATGAGATTGAGTATTTCCTCATAAATTTATTGTCATTTCTGGTTTCCTTTTCTGTGACTTCTTTCGGTATTTACCCATTTCCTATGCTTGTCCTTCTTGATTTTCTAAATTTTCGTATATGTATTCCATTGTTTATGTAGATATGCAAATAACTTCTTCCAAAAGTTATTTTTCTGGGATAAGTTTTTCATTTTGTTACGGTATCTTTTGATGTAGAAAACCTTTTAATTTTAATGAGCTAAATATGTCTAATTTTTTTGCTATGTGGCTCTGCTTTGCTTTGTGTTTTCTACCCTTTCTTCTACTTTCTTTGTCCTCTTCGGATGTATGGTACAGCAATCTCATGAATTTAATTGGCTTGCCTTTCTGCTTTTTTTCTGAAATATTTTTTACTGAGGATGGGAATTATAAACTTCTTGAGGGTTTATTAAACCTCATCCGTAAAACTATATACTCTTTTCTGGGGTGAGGAGACGTTGTGAATAGAAGAGATTTGACTGCTACTTTTTTGATTTAATGTTGGTAAATAATATTTTTATAAAAAATTATTTATTAGTATAAAGTTATTCAAAGTATTTTAAATGATTTTGACCTTTTCTATCTGTAGTTATATCCTTTTTATTTGTAGTAGTACTTATGAAAGTTACATTTTTTTCCAAAGGCCAATTTTTATAGAGCTTCCTATTATTTATTTCTTTTTCGTAAATATCTTCTTTGGCATTTTGTTTCCTTCCTCATGAATTTTAGATTAGAACTCTCTGGGTATTTTTCCTAACTTCTTGATTTGAGTACTAAATTATTTGTTAAAAATATTGATCATTTCATAACAAATTCATTGATGGCCATACTTCGAACTTTACTACTCTATACACGTAGTATAAGTTTTTGGTACCATTCATTAATTTCTGTCCTAATTTTCTCTTAATCCACAACCAGTGATAGGTGCAACTTTTAGTTTCCAAACAAGTATTTCTTAGCTTATGATAATTTTATTGTTGAATTTGATTTTAATTGTGTTGTGGTCAGAAAGTATGGTTCATATTACATCGATTTTTTGAAATATTTTTTAGGACATTGTTCCTGACTTAGGATATCGATTTTTTTTTAACCAATGTATGTATATATAAAGGATGTATATGCTCATCTGGGGGATACAGGGTTTTGGGCATATCTTAGGTCAAACATAATTAAATTGATGTTCAAATCTATAGTCATACTATTTTAAAAATCTGGTTTATCCATCACATTTGATATAATTAAGGGCATAACTTGAAGATCATCAGTTTCTTCCTAAATCTCTCAGATTTGGCCTACATATTTCAAGGCCCCGGTGGCTGGAGGGGCTTCGAGACAGACGTCACACTTCCTTGAGCTTGGGGACGGTGGTTGGTTTGGGGATTAGCTCCGACTTGTGCTGGGCATTTCGTCAGTGTCATGTTCAAGCACGGATGGAGGTACCATCCATAAAACAGCGCGGAGACTGACCAGTCCTTACCTCCAGGGGGCGCATGTTCCAGTGATAATAAACAGCAGTGTCTAAAGTCGGTGTCACAGCAAGTGCTGAGGAGCATCAAGCCGGTAAATGAGACACGACAGGGGGATGGGAACTGTGCTGCAGGTGTGGTCGGAGAAGGCAGCCTCAGGTAGTGACCCCTGAGAGGGCTGGAGCAAAGTGAAGTGGTGAGTCAGTCATGTATGTGTGTGGGGGGGTATCATGGCAGGGGGAGGCCATTCTAGGCAGGGAGTGTGGAAAAGGTTTCATGAAGGGAGCACGCTACTTTGAAGGAACATGATGGGAGTGTTTGAAAAATGGCAAAGTCACAATGGAGGGGGTGACTTTCATTTTGGCAAGTCCATTTCTGTTAGTAACATGGAGGACTAACTCTAGTGAGACCAGAGGGGACGGGGAGGACCAGAGAGGAGGCTATGAGCGTCCAGGCAAAGGGGTGGTGGTGGTTTACACAAGACGTGGTGCTCCAGAGTGAGAGGAGCTGGGACATGCAGTGGTCTCTCTCCACCCGAGGTCTCCCTTTAGTGGCATTAGTTACACACTGTCAACCATGGTTCAAAACCATGAAATGGAAATTCCAGAAATGCACAGTCCCGGGTTTGAAATTGCCTACTGTTCTGAGTAGCATGATAAAGTCTCACTCTGTCCTGCTCCCTCCTGGCCGGAGTGTGACTCATCACTTGGCCCAGTGTCACCGTGCTGTACACGTTGCCCACCTTTGGTCACTTAGTACACTGACCAGCACAGTATCACAGTGCTCATGTCCAAGCAACCCTTATTTTACTTATTAACAGCACCAAACTACAAGAGTAGGGCTGCAAAAGAGGTCCCAAGGCATAGAACACGGCAGGGCAGATGAACTCTGGTGCAGGTGGCCATGTTGTCAGGGAATATGGGGAAAAATGGTACATATGAGATTTGGTACAAATCACATTTTAGATCTTGGAAAGTAGACCTTGCAGATATGCTGTGGGGACAATGGTATCTTGGAATTCAGCCCACTGGATTTCCTGAGAAATGGCATGTCAGGTAGGTTAGCAATAGTGGAGACACAGGTGGTTCCTAAGACGTTTGTCTGAGCAACTGGATGAGTGGGATTACCATTTGGTGAGGTGGGAAGGGCTCGGGAGGGTTGCGGGTAGGGGTAGAAACGAAGAGGTCCCCGGATGGTGTGAGCCCCATGATGTATATTAACTATCATCACACTGGTCTTGTGGGCTTATGGACCTGTTGCTCTGCCTGGCATGGTGGGGGGCTGAAGTTATTTCTACATACTTCTCCTCCTCTCCTACCCTCTGCTACCACCACAGCTGTTCTGACATAGCAAAGGAAGCCATCTGAAGCCTGGTCCCTACCTCAGCAGTGAGTGGGAGGAAGTGTGTGGAAGGGCTTTCCAGGGGGGAGTGTCGCCTCCATCAGATGTGGCCAGAAGCTGCACAGGAAGAAGATTGAAAACTGAAAACTTGAGGTTTTGAAAGTGTGAAGGTCTTTGGTGATATTGACAAGAGTGATTGTTTTTGGAAAAGCAGAAACTAATGCTTGACTGGAGAGGGTTGTGGAGAGATGGACTTATGTTACAGTAAATCGATTCATTTTCATAGTTGATGTTCTGCTTTAATACTACTAATACCTTTTTGCTTTAATTCTATTTTGTCTGACATTAATATTGCTACTGGCTAGCTAGCTTCCTCCCACTCTTCCTCCTTTCTTCCTTCCTTCCCTCCTTCCCTCCTTACCACCCTCCCTCTCCCCCTCTTCTTCCTTCCTTTCTTCCTTCCTTCTTTCTTCCTAAGCTTCCAAGCAAAAAATGATGCACTACTTTTGTCCCCATTTCCCAGGCCAAAGTTACATGACCAAACTCAATTCTAAGAGGGTCAGGAAAGTAGAAATCTTGCATGGAGGGAGGCATTGGATACTGGTGAGCTGCATAAGACATCTACATCTACCTTCATTCTGGCTTCTCTTTTCTTCCTGCTGAAATATATTCTTTAATAACTTTTAATTAGAATCTGTGTGAGGTAAACTCTTTTATTTTTATTGGTGTAACGAAACCCTTATCTCCTCTCACTCTTGATTAAATGTTTAGCTCTGTAGAAAATTTAAGATTTACTGTTTTGTACTCTGAGTACTTTGAAGTACTTTTCCATTGTCTTTTGGCTTGTTTGTTGCTAATGATAGTTATGTTGCCAGATTAATTGCCATTATTTTGCAATTCATCTGTCACTTTGGGCAGATTTTGGATTTTCCTTTTTCGGATGGAGTGTGGGCTTATTCTTCGTATCTTGCTCAGAACTTGAAGCACATGTTTAATGTAAGGGTGCATGACTTTCTTCAACTCTGAAAAATTCTCAACCTTTAGGCCTTCAATTCTCTTTTGCTTGAACTCCATTGGATACATTTTGGAGCCAGTTAAATTTACTAATTCTCTTTAGTGCAGTTGAGAATTTATCCCATTAATTTTTTAATATTTATCCATTGTCTTTCATTTCCATGATTACTATTTAATTATTTTAAATAAATGAGCTTTACTTTTGTGGTTTCGTTTCATTATTTATTATTATATTTTTGTGGATGTTGTTGCTTTCTTTATGTTAACCTATGTCAACCTTTTTAACCTATATTAACCTATCTTAACCATATTTATTTTAAAGTCTTTGTTAGATTGTTTTATAATATTGATTTCATTTGGAGTGCATTTAATGAATTACATATTTATGACTCTGTTAACTTTACTTTTCCTTGTGTTTCGGAATTTTGGTTTATGAGCTCATCTTAAATGGGGAGATTATTTTCCCGTGCTGTGCTCCTGTGTGGGGTCCTCTTCTTACTTACAGGTTACACTCTGGCTTCCACTCAGGGCCCCTTGCCTGAGTTAAGAACAAGATTTTATAATGATACAGTATTTCTGATGGTACTGAGCCTGGAGCTCAGGCATTTGTACACCCAGAGGGCACCTTGGTTTCTCCGTTTGCCAGAATCTGTTTTTCTAATGCTGTGGCCTCAATCAGCAGCATTTTAAAAGCCTCCTTCCAGGAGCAGCGGACAGCATCCTCCAGCTCTGGCTTCACACAGTGAACTTAGCTCTAGATTTCCGTCTGGCACGGAACATGGTTAGTCCCCGTTACCTGGCTGGAGCAGGGTTTGTGACCTCCGCCAGAGTCTGTGAGGCTACCATGTCAGCACTGTGCTCTGCTCATTACTGTTCTGAGTTTCTGTTTATTTTTTGATCCACAAGACTGCTTGACTTGCTTTCGAGCCTTGCTATAGTTTTTTAGTCTATTGTTTTCCCTTCTGTTATGTTTCCTTTCTCATCTATTATTTCCAAGTGTTCGAAGCAGGAGTAGATCAATATTGGAGTTTGAACTTACTAAGTCATTCAGATACTTTCCTCCATGTTCTCCCCTTTTTTGTAAATGCCATTAAAAAATTAAAGCTAGATCACAAGGTAAAAAGGAAGATGTCTCTCACAATCCACAATGGTGCTCCATTTCCCCTAGATCCTGAGACTCGAGAGTGTATTGTCACCATTGTCATGCAGTCCAGGTTTTAAGGACATGGCATCTGCCCCTCTGCAGCCATGTGAGCCAGAAAAGCAATTTGCTCACCTGCCATGTGGGGACACAAAGTCACACCTGTGGTGCACAGCCACTGAGATAACATGGAATAATGCACCTGGAGAGTCTTGTGTGACACCTGCCTGTGGTAGGTAACTAGGAACATGTAGCTCAAATTGCAGCTCAAGTATCATCACTAGGATTCATGTATTGAAATTTTCTCCCCCAACTGTGGCAGAGAGAGGTGTTTGGTAAGTACATAAAGCAATGTCAGACGTGCTGAAATACCCTTCCTCGTCCCCTGAAAACTTTTTCAAACTCTTATTAGTAGTGAGTCTTTTTTAAAATTAATACATCTCTCTTTAAACCAGAGCTTCCCATGGCAAGGTTGTGCCTTAGTCTGGGCAGTAATGTTTCTACAGAGTTTCAAATAGCTTTTGCTGATTGCTTACTGAAGAAAAAACAAAAAAGGAAGTAGAATTTGATTTAGTCAAGGAGAACTTGCAATGTTGGCCAGGATGAGCAGGTGTATGTAAATGGGCTGTGCTAGTGGGGTTTCTTGTAATTGCTGAATAGGTCTGCAATACAGCTGGGTAGGAGGCTCAGGGGCAGGATGGACTGTCCAGCTGCAGCTAAACCGGGCTATGGTAACAACTCCAAAATCTTGGTGGCTTACAACAGCAAAGGCTGATTGGGCACATGCTATGTAGAAAAGGGGAACATGGTGGAACCATGCAGGGAATCTCAGTGCTTTCGCTTGCGTTTTGTCCATTTGCATTTTGTCCACTAAAGCAAGTTCACCAACTTGTCACCAAGATCAAGTGTAACACAATCCCCCACAGCTTATGATGTCAGATAGCTGAAAACTGAATAAGTGAAACCAACAGGACCATTTTAGGGCCACGAAGTGTAACATCCTTGTACTGGCTTCCTCAACATGTTCTTTCCACATCAAGAGCAGGGAATTTCTGATGTGAATATTGCAAAATCATAATGAAAATCAGGGCAAATGAAACAAAATATCAACATTTGGATTCACTGTGGGATGAATGATGTTCTCTTCCACATGCGTACATTGAAGTCTTTACTGCTGGGGCATCAGAGTATGACGGTATGTGGGACAAGGTCTTTCCAGAGGTATTTGAGTTCAAAAGAGGTCCTTAGGGCCAGCCTTAATACATGTAACTGGTGTTATAAGACAGGGAGATGAAGACCCATTTGGACATAGAGGGAAGACCATGTGAAGACACAGGGAGAAAATGACAGCTGCCAGGCAAAGAGAGAGGCCTCAGAAGAAACTAACCCTACTGGCAACTTGGTCTGGGGCCTCTAGCTTCCCCAGTTGTGAAACAATAGATTTCCGTTGTTTGAGCCACCTGGGTTATGGTGCTTTGCTGTGGACGCCATAGCCCGGGAATACAAAATTTTACCTCACAACATGAGAAATATCTGCTGTCCTCCTCCACATCCATAACACGATGAAGTGGAGCAAATCCTCCTATCCTGCCCTATCCCTGATCTAGGGACTAGTGCTGAGGGATTCTCTTGGATCTCTAACGGGCGAGAACCATGTTCACTGCCACAAAGAGTTTGCTTCCTTGCTCCTGGCCACCCATGCCTTCCTGCCGGCCATCTTGTTCGGATAATAACGACTCAGGGCAAGCCCGCTGAGGATATTCCTTTTCACTGCTGGTGATAGTGCACTGATTAGTTTAGCTAGCTGGACCTACGTGCTTTTCTTTTCTTCCCTCAAGTTAGATACAGGCACTTTAACTTGTGATTTGTTTACAGTAAATTTATTCTCAAATTCCAAGCAAGTAATGCATTATAGATGTGTTGGATTCTAAACAAGTAATCAAAACATGTTATAACTCTGTTGGTTCAATAGCCCGTATTACACGCTTATCTCCATATGTGTTTTTTAGGCTATTGTAGAAATAGCTGCCCATAGGGGTGTGTGTGTGTGTGTGTGTGTGTGTGTGTGTGTGTGTGTGTGTATGATAGCATAGCACATAGTAGGTGTTCTTGTTCAGTAAAGATGTTTGTAGAAAAAAATGATGTGCTATATACCATTTTCTCTTCATGTACAAAAATGCCTAACATGTACAGTTGTGTTCAATTGACATTCCCAGTCGTATTCACTGGGAATGGAATTTTTTTCAGAGCCACCCTATCTGCAGAGTTTTACAGGGTCTTGGTGCTTAAAGTAAAGATGCTTCTATTTTGAACACTTGGGGTTTCAAAAATCTAATTTACCCTGAAATCCCTTCTGCATTTTAAAAATTGTGTCTGAATTCTCAATGCAGCCAGACTGTCTGTTTGGTAGACAAAATGTATCCCCAAACCATCAAGGGATTTTCATAAGCACTCGGGATTACTCTCAAATACATTGCAGATTGATATCAACTATCATATTTGAATTTGTATTCTAGTGCTGAGAGCAATTTGTAGCACATTATAAATCATGGCTCCTCCCTCACAATTTCAGAAGGCTCCTGTCTGTGATGAGCACTAAATATGCTGTTGCTAAAGTAGCAACATCAGAAATGGCCCAGAGACACAACACAAAAGTGAATGACAGGAGAAAATTTCATAATCGCTTCATAAGTACAACCCTTCAGTAGAGCCCAATCTCCTGCAAACCAAAAAAAAAAAAAAAAATTGAGACAAGTCAGGACTGAGAATGTTAATCGGAATCCGATATGCTTGGTTTTCTGGCACTGTGCTTAAATGCTGTCAGAGCTGTCTTCCTGTCCAAGACAGCTACAGAAAGTTAACTTATTTTTCCCCCAAAAAGTGAAAGCTTAGATTCCAGAGGACAAGCCAAATCCATGGAGAGAATCCTAACATTGCAAACTCTATAGCTATGAATTGACCCTAATAAAGGCTTTTATTATTTAGATGTAATAAAAATTCTAATGATCTGCAGAACAGTAAAACCTTTAGTTTAGCAGGAAATTGAAGTGTTTCTTGGGCTGTGCTATATGAAAGCCATTAGAGACAATAGAGTCTTGATAGATATCCATTCTAACATTTGCCAAAAAGCATTAACAGTATATCACACTTCACTGCCAGCTGCAAACCCATATCATTATTCACAAATTATGTATTTAAGATTGGGGAGCTAGAGACATTTTTGTAATGCTAATATTAAGACATCCCCTCCAGAGGTTCTAAGGAACCTCTGCCTGCATTTTTTATATTCACCTTACTGCTTGACCATGCGATGATTTTGCAATCGTTGCCTGGCTACACCATCCCTGTTTCCTACAGGATTACCTGCCTATGTTGAGAAGGGTTGTTTGGAGAAGTGTTACATCCAAAAATTGGACTACAATTCGTCATCGTCCATCTAAGAAAGTTTCTCAAACTATTAAAAAATACTTTCAACTGTAAGCTAGTTCAGTTTGAGGACAGAGGAAAGAGTTACTTTGAATAATGAACTGGCAATAAGACCAGAAAAATTAAAATTGAATGCCATGCAAATAACACGGGCACAGGGAATATTCCTTAAAATATAGTTTTATTCATGTTGTTTTGATTAAAAATGATACAAAAGCTGCAGAACAGAAAAAGAAGTAAATTTATAGCAGCTGCTTTTATACAGACCTAAAACTTTTAAGTATCCCAGAGGAAGTGGAATTAATTTATGATGAGACTGGAGTCTTTGATATCTCTATTAAGATTAACAAGAAAGAGGCATATGGTGGGGAAATAACAGTAAGGTAGACATGTCTGGCTAAGTGGTGTAAAATGAAAGTATTAATTAAGACACATGAACAATAATAAGTATAGCAGCAACAGCAGTGACAATGACGGTGATGATAGTTAAAAGCAAAGGTGAAGGAAAAAAAGAGGTGAGAAAGTGTCGACGAATTATGACTTTATCCAGAGAATAATTGATCACTAAATGCAGCGCGACAGACCTCGTCTTGACAGCCGATTGGGTCAACAGGGTTTCTTTCAGTAGAATCTAGTTTGCTGGGCCGTAAAGGATCAGGTTCGGCCGCCAGGCACAGCGGGAAAGTAGGAACAGAAGGGATCTCTTTAAGGAAAGAGCAAGGGTGAGTAGAATTCATAAGGCAGCATTTTAAGTTCCTGGTAGGTAGAGGTGAAACAGAAAATTGTGATCTTCAGTTAATGCCCGAAGTTCATTCTAGCTGTAACCTTTTCTCCTCAGTCAACACTTATTTGAGCCTTGGACAAATGAGAGGATTGATAAATTTGACTTGCATTTTCTCCCTTCACCTGTCTATCTAAGTAACACACTTTGAAAAGGAACAAGACACAAGACACAAGTTCTCTTTCAAACTAGAAAGCAACGTGTCAGCTTTGTTTAACCCGCAGAGACAGCACACCATTGTGGTGAGGGTGTTAGCTTTGGGGTCAGACAGACCTGGGTAGAAGCTTACACTCAGTTTCCTCATCTGTAAAATCAGGTCCAGAATACCTTCTCCCAGAGCTGCTGTGATGACTCAATGAGATGGAACATTAAGCTGTAAAAATTGGCTCTTTCAAAAGACTGTCAAGCATTTAATAATATTTAGACATTATTCTATTAACATTAGTAATATGTTATTGATTATATCTAAAAGTAAAACTGTGGCAGGATTAATTTATATTAGGAAAAAGTTAATGCATCACTCTAAAATTCATTGCACGTTTTTAAACACTTGAAGGGAAGAGTTATTCTCCCATTAAAAATGTGATAAATAATAATTTCAAAATAACATCCTCAGAGAGATAATATTCATATGAAGTATTTTACTCTATGTAATTTTCATATCCTAATGAAATTCAGATCAGAGTTAATATATAATGAGAAAGTAGTTTTTAGGAATGACTTACTCTTGTAGAAAAAGTGGGCAAATGCCATGTGTGGCAGATTTCAGAAGCCCATTGCATCCTCAGCCGTCTGTCAGATACTGAGTTAGGTGACTGAGGGTCTCTGCCTGACAGTGCAAAGACAACGGTACACAAGTCACCCTGTTCTGTAGACAAAGATGTCCACAGCTTTCTTTATGTTCATTTGACGGCTGCTTTTTATAATGGCCCTGTGCCTGGCTAGATCTCAAACCGAAAAAGGGCTTTCTACTTTGCCACTTCATGCTAACCTCGGCTTTTGAACAAACAGGATTCCAAAAAAAAAATCACATATTGGCCTGAACATAATTCTTCTTCCATAAACTAGCCAGAGAGCAAACAGAAAAACTGTTCAGATGGAATTTAGAGACTCAATATCCTTGCCAAGTAGTAATGTAAGACTGAGCTTTCTTTACTCCCTCAACAGACTGAGACTTCTGCACTATAGGGTAGAAGGGATAGTTTGTATCAAACCTGTGTTATTGTTCAAAACAATCAGAAAAGATTGATAACTGCTACACACACATGCATGCTTGCGCATGCACACACACACACACACACACACACACACACACACACACACACACACTAACCATATGCTTTAAAAAAAATTAAGAGCAGGAAGACTAAAATTCCAGAGAGGAGAGATCCTCCCACTTAGTGATGTATTCTCTGTTTTGTTTTCTTGAGGAATTTTGTCCATTCTGGGCCTTGACTGAAAATAGTGGTTGGCTCAAGTAGAAAGTTCCTGCTGAAATTAAAATAAACAAGTAAAATAAAAATTTTGAAGTTGTAAAAGGCTAGAAGCAAATAATAAATACTCAAAAGGTCTCAAACACATTGCTTGTTTATTCCTCGAGATATTTGCTGGATTCTGTAGATATGTATGAGGCTAATGAATCTGAGTTTAAAAACAGAAAGATTGTCCCAGCTTCTTGGTTCCCATGATCAAGGACTCATCAGATTCTCAGTTAAAAGCCCGTGAGTGCCTTGCTTTAGGAAGAGGATTACATTAAATCTTACCCAAACTGCACACAGCCGTTACAGTTCAGTCCCAATTGGATAAAGAAGCTCACTCTTCACTTAGGCTTATTGTAACTAGCGAAAAATGTTGAACTTCCTATGGTGAAAGACAGAATCTTTGGTAGTCATCATGTCTGTTATTCAAATGAAAATTATTAGGTATGCCAAGAAACGTGATCACATAACCAAACTTCAAGAGAAAAATTAGAGAATAGAAGCAGACTCACAGGTGGTTGGGTGTTGTGGTTAAGAAATACAGCCTTTCTTATTCAGGAAAAGGCAGGAAGGAAAGGAAGAAATAGAGAGTAATAGAAAATTTCACCAGCGAACTGAAATCTAGAAAAATGAAAGGAGAAATTTCAGAAATAAAAATGAGAATATAAATCAAGTACCTAATGGATAGATTTTAACATGGATTAGACTCACAACAAGACAGGATCAAAGAACTAGAAGAAAGGTTAATAGAAAATATCTATTTTAATTAATCTATTCTAATATTAAAAATAAAACATAGAAAAAAGAGTGAAAATAGGGATGAATGGAAGAGATATGTAGGGCACAGTGAAAATGTTCAACATATAGATGATAAGATTCCAAATGAAGGAAGACATATATTAGATAGGTCAAATAGTAAGATGGTACACACAAACTCTATGATATCATTAATTGAATTAAATGTAAACAGACTAAATATTATCAATAAAAAGCTATGATGGTGAGACTGGAAAACAAAAATCTAAATATATGCTGATTATAAGGAGTACACTGTATTTTTTATTTTTATTTTTATTTTTTGGAGTACACTTTAAATATAAGGGCACAAATTGGTTTAGAGTAGGGAAAGGAGCTGATACAGCTCTATTACTATCACATAAAATAGTTCTTAATATACATTTCATTTTCAGAGATTGAGAATCATTTCCTGTTGATAAATGAGTAAGTTCAAGAGATCATTTCAATCCTAAACTTACATGGGCCCAATAATACAGTTAAAAATTTTTATATTTAATTTAAAAATAAAGCAAACACTGAAAGAGGTTAAGTGGAGAAATAGAAGTCTGCTACTTTCATTAAGAATTTAGCCTATCTGTACAACTTGACCTAAGTGACTATATGGAATACCATACCAAACAACATTCCAATTCATATTCTTTTCAAGTGCACAGTTAACATTTATAATTGATGATGCATTGGGTTATAATAAAGCCTCTCTGAATCTCAAAAGATTGAAGTCATTCAAGAACATGTTTCTCATTCAAAGTGTAAATAAGATTCAAATGAATCATAAACAGAAAATTTAAAAAATGCCCAACTACTTTGAAGTTAAACAATATCCTTCTGGGCTGGGGATTTAGCTCAATGGTTAGAGTGCTTGCCTGGCAAGCAGAAGGCCCCAAGTTTGATCCCCAGCACAAAAAAAATCCCCCAAAATTTTAAAAATATCCTCCTAAAAAACCAATGTGTGAAGAAGAATTGTAATAGAAATTAGAAAATTCTAACTGAATAATAATGATGTGATGTGTCAAGATGTGTGATATGTAGCTAATACAGTGCTGAGAAGGAAATTTATAGACTTCAAATCCATACATCAGCATATACTAAAAGGATGAAGATCAATGGCCTAAGCATTCTTCCAAAGGAACATAGAAAAAAGGAACAATTCAAATCCAAAGAGTAGAAGGAAGACAACAGTAAAGATGAGGGCAGAAATCAACGAAAGAAAACAAAAGTATAATGGGATAAATTGACAAAATCATAGTTCCTTGAAAACGTTAATAAAATAAATCAACTTTTAGAAAGACCAACAAAGAAATAATAGAAAAAAAATTACTAGAGCCAAATGATATTATGGAGATATTATAAAAAACTTCATGCCAATGTATTTCATCATTTAACAAAAAGGGCCAATTTAAAAAAAAAATAACTTACATTGGTAGATGAAATGGAGATTCTTGAATATCCCTATATTGGTTAAAGAAATTGACTTTGTTATTAAAAACTTTGCTATGAAAACTGGCATGGTTTCACAAGCAGATTTTAGAAATATAAAAGAAATAGCATGACTATTGCTGTACAAACACTTTCAGAAGAAAACAATAAAAAAAAGACTTCCCAAATATTTCTGTGGAGTGAAAGCTTGATCTCTGACAAGATCATTAAAAGACAGAAAATTATAATCCTATGTTTTCATCAGCTTAGATATAGAAATCCTAAATAAAACATTAATTGAATCTACCAGTACGACAGTAGGATAGAACATCAGAGTTTTATTCCAGGATTGCAAGGGTTTTTCATATTAACCAAATAAATAAATGTAGTTTATCATATTAATACAGGAAAATGTATGGTATAATTCAATACTCATTTATCATAAAAGAGTTCCTGTCTATAGCTGATAAACATTATCTACAAAAATTCAAAACTGCTATAGTAAACAGAACACATCTAGTGAAATTGTGAAAGATTTTCAGTGATGTGAAAATAAGACATTTAAGGTACTATTAGTAATTTCAATACAACATTGAGTTGAAAGTGTGAGCTTATCAATGGAAAGGGAAATAGATACAAGGTATGTATATGACAAAGGAAAAAAATCTATATTCTTTGAAGACGATGTGATTTTGTAAAAAAATTTAAAAGAATTTAGAGAAAAATTATAATTAATGAGTGAATTTAGCATGATTTAAGAAAATTATCCAGATTATTAAGTAAATTTGGCATGATATCTGAATGAAAGATCATACTGACATGGATTTTCTATTTGTATGCCAGTAACAAATAATTAAAAATTGATGTTTTAAAATGATATTTACAATAGAAACAATGATATTGAATACCTTGAAAGTAAATATAAGATGTGGCATTAAAATTTATTTTTCATACTGAGAACCCTAATTCATTACTGGGAGAAATTATAGATCTAAATAAGTGAAGCAATACATGTTCACAGATTGGAAATTTTGAAACCGTAAAGAGATCAATCCTTCACAAATTAAGCCAAACTTTCCAATGCAAATATATTATTTTTGTTGAAATACATAAACTGATTTTAAATTTATGTACAAATTCAAAAGACCTAAACCAGTCAAAGAGTCCAAATGAAGTAGAACAAAGACAGGGCTTACTCTACCAGACTGAAGATCTATTTTAAAGCTACAGTGATTGAGAATGTGCAATAATACAAAGATACTAAATCAATGGAACAGAATGATAAATTCAGAAGCATCCCAAATTTAAGGAGTCACAGTTTTATATAAAAAAAAAAAGGTTGATTCCAACGAGTTGGGAAAAGAGTTGTGTATTGATATATTGAAATAGATGGTGCTGGTCAACTGGGATAGCTACATAAAAATATGACTCATACCCACTACTTCATACTATACTAAAAATCAATCACAGATGGGAGATAGATTGCAGATCTACATTTAGAGGCAAAAAAATCATACAAATATTAAAATAAAGAACAGCTTCACAAATTTAGACTAAGCAAAAATTTCTTAAACAGGCCCAAAACATTATAATTATTTTAAAAAGCATTTTGATAAATTGGACTATTTTACTTTTCTATTTATTTTGGGAGAGGGGTCCGCTGGGGATTGAAATCAGGGCTTTGCACTTGCTAGGTAAGTGCCATACCACTGAGCTAAATCCCCAAACCCATTTTGACTATTTTAAGATTAAGAACTTCTCTACATCTAAAGACTTTATTAGAGAGTAAAAAAGCCATTTGCAGAGCTGGGAAGGGTATTTTCTCAATACGGATGAATACATACATATTTTAAATACAAAGGACTTGTATCCAGAATGTGTAAAGCAACCTACATATTGATAGAAAAGTTGAGACAGATGATTCCATCTCCATGGCCAGAAACATGCAAAACTAAGCCGTGGGGTGAGAAACAGGGTAGTTATTATCCTTGGCTGGGCTAGTGCCTGAAAGAAGAGCTCCTGGCATTTTGGAATTACTATTTCCTTGTGTGGGTTATTGGATACGTGAATGCATTCACTTTGAGAAAAGTCACTGTGGCTTGTGCAATTTCTGACTATATGGTAGGCTTCAGTAAAAACAACACAAAAACCAAAACAGTGTGACAAAATGCAGGTCTTCTACTATTTACCAGAAATATCTAGAAGAAACAGCAGCTGTTGTGGGAAGCTACTTTCCTACCATTTCACAGCCCTGAATGCTGTGGTTGGTAGTCGCCAAACTGTAGATTGTGCATCAACAAAGAGCAGTTTGAGCAAAAATTCATAATATGTGTATACTTACTTACACATATATCATGAACATGACAATACATGTATCTGATACAGTATAACATCCTATGTACATATGATTTACGTGACAAAGACATGATAAAGAGATGAAGATAAACAAAATTTTAAAAATGTTTTTTCTATCAATCATATAAGATCTTGTGAGTTTTTTCCCAGTTTAGAAGCTACACCACAGAAATGTAATTCGGTATACTTGATATAATTAGGACATCATTGCTTTTATCTTACATTGTTTGACACGATGAGCTCACACTAAGAATCAAAGTTGAGCTCAGCAGTTTTCTTACTTACCTGTGCTTGTATTATTTATGCTGTCTCCAATCTACAGTTTCTTCAGAAGAATCTTTCTAGGCATTTGTTCATTTCGTGTGAGGTAATTTAATTCAGACTGGGTCATCCAAACCATAAATTCATTTATCCAGACACATGATGCAAACAGTGATTCATGGCAACACCTTAAAGGGGCTCTTAGAAAACACGGATTCCTCTCTCAATGTCACCTGACAACTGGCTAGTGTCAATCCATACGTTTAGTGCATCTGAAGTAATTTGTGTCTTACTTTAGGATAAGAAGATAATGTAGAGATTCTGATATTTGCTTCCCACTCCTCATGGATTGTTTTGAGGGGAAGTGGAACGTACATACTTCTGGATAGGTAAGTGAAGCCACACAGGTTTGCTCACAAATCTGAAACCAGAAGTCAGCACAAATACAACTGAGACTAAGAGGAAGGAAATAGCACTGAAGCGAGCATCCCTGTGCCCCACCCGTAGATCAGCAAGGATTGAGGAAGGACTGTAATCCAGTCCACCCAGTCGATGGCACTTAGTTACTAGAACCCTAGAAAATGGAAACAACAAGTAAAAATGGAAGTGTCTAGAATATTCTCTGCTTATAGTTGAGCTTCACTATAAAAACCACATCCTCAGCCTAAGTTATTGCCACCAAATTACTGAGCATAGGGGAAGTGACTACATTTATTTTCAGCATTTAAAACAAATATTTGAACTTTTAAAATTGCTTGACAAGAATCATGGTTCTCTTTCCTACTATGGGCAGAATCAGGCTCTCAATTTATAGGTTTTTCCCTTCTAAACATCAAGCATTAGTGTTCATGAGAAGCCAAGGGAATCTAGGGGTGTTTTGCAGATTACCGCCAAGGTAGTTTTACTGTCGCAGTTTATGGAATGCCCGGAGCAACATGGAAAGATTATACAGAGCTTTCTCGTGTGGTACCTGTTCCATCAGAAGAAAATACTTCTTTGCTTTCTCATTCACCAAAGATTTTCTCAAACAAGCTACCTTATTTGAATTTATAACAACCTGATTAGTTTTCACCCCATTTATATTCTAGTAACTGTTTTCAAATAAAACATCTGGTGTCCAGATAGGATGGCACTAAATCTGAGAAACTGAAAGGATGTGAAACACCAACAAGGTTGTTTGATCAAGGAGAATGGACTAAGTAACTAATTATACTCTCCTCATCCCTTTCTAATGGCCAAAGGCTATTTACTTTGGGAGGCGAACAAAAGGCATATGTGAGGGAAGCTGTTGGTAATGTTAAAGCTTTTGCATAATCCATTTAACAAATTGTTTTCATTTAAATGGAGGTATACTGTGAAATGAAGGGAATGAACTCAGGCAAATGTTAAAAGAATAATTTAATCTCTGGCTTCATTTTGAGGACTGCAGACAGATAAAATAAATGACAGGGGACAGGGAGGTATTTTGGGTTCTAGGCTCTGGTTGATGTGTTAAACTTCCTGTTTGGGGCTAATCTAGTACTTCTGCTGTTAGGAAATGAATATAAGAGGAATACTTCTGTAGCATATGGATTCATTTAGAGGCAGGGAGATAGTCTGCTGTTGTTTTCAGACTGTGCTCTCTCCACCCAGGACAATGTGAGGCTCCAAGTAGATGGAAGGATGGAGAGCAGGTATTCTTTGTATCTTTCACCTGCCTCACTATGGTGGTTAATCTTGCCACTTTGTTGGTTTGGGAACCACTGAGGGAATTAGTACAGCACACTTCTGGGTTATGTGTGGGTCATGGAGTCATGACCTTGGGAACTACATTTGGTTCCTGGCTTCCATGAAGTGACCATCTTTGATCCACCATGCCCTTCTGCCATGAGGTTTCTGTAGTGGAGCCAGTTGACCATGGACTGAATCCCCTGGAACCATGAATCTCTTCCTTTAAATTGTGATTGTCAGGTATTGTGTCTCAGTGACAGGAAACCTCGCTAATACACTCATCAATAAGGGAAGTTGCACTTTTGCTGTTTTACATATTGGATTTTGTTTCAATTATTTCAAGACCAAAACTACTTTGGAGACTGACTAATTGTACAATTGCTCTTGCTAATCTAAGCTAAATTTTGTGCTTGGACATAATACATGTGCATAATTATAACATCTGTCAGTGAGGTTGTAAAGATTCTTCAAATGCTTCACACTTTATCACGCTGCTGTGTTTCCCTATGCTGTCAAAGCTTCCTTCTACTGTGTGACTGCCTAGTTACCCTGCCTATTTGAACCTAGGCAGGAGAATCAAGGATTGCTCTCCTACATCAAATGGGGAAACAAAGATTTTCATAATTATAGAATGTGAAAATGATTAACCAACAGTGCAATCAGCACCATCTTTTTCGTGTGAATTGTCACTTCCCCAAATGTGGAGGGAAAGAGACATTTTCCTTTCCCATCTGGATTTTACTCATTTCTTTCAGCAGACAAAAAAATGAACTAACTGGTTCTTCTGGAATTCTTGATGTGTCTGATGCTGGCCAATGGCACCCCCTCCAGTTCACACATGAGAGTTTAGGACCTGAAGAGCCTTCCCACGAAAACTTCAGAGGCTGGATATTCATTCACTTACTCAGCTCCTCTCTATGGAGTGCCTAGAATGTAGGGACACAGTGATTAATATGACCATTTCAGCCCTCAAGGAATTCACCATCTGCAGGGAGAAACAGACTTACAAACAGTTACTTGTGATGGGAAAAACAATGGTAGCAATATTCTTAGGAACCGATCTCATCTCCTTCTTGGGGCCACATATACTTGGAGCCATCGGTGCTCAGAGGTGTATGGGGTTTTGGTTTCGCTGCTTGGTGGGGGCAGTTTGGTTTGGATAACTGTTACAGAGGAGGCTCGGAAACATCCCTTGGGGCTTTGATGCCACACAGAGCTTCCAAGAGTAGCTGGTCATTTTTCAGCCTGAGATTTAAAATGTAACTTGGCAAGTGAACACAACAAAATGTTTACTTTGTCCCACAAGACTTCTAAAGTAATGTGGGTCTGAGATTGTCTTTCTGTTAAGGTAGGATGTGTTCTACCTCTTAGGAATTGTACTTGTCAGCTAGCATCAGCAATCTGATCACAATGGCTTAAAGAGATAGTTTGTTTGCCTTCACTGAAGGGAAGTAGTTAATCCTGAAGAATGCTGAGGGACTTATGTAGTAACCCCATGAAGGGGCCTGGGACACAGGCTCCTTCTAATTTACTTATATAGCATTCTCAGTGCTGGGTTCTATCTGCAAAGTCTCAAAATGATTGCTGAAGATTCACCCATCATGTCCACATTCTGGCTAGAGGGAAAAAGGAAAAGGCACAGAACAACATGGATGTTAGTGTTGTCTGTCATCTTTTTAAAGATTCTTTTTAAAGATAAAGCATACCTAACAACTTTTGTTGTCATTTTATTGGCCAGAACTTTATGTCAGAGCCATAGCTAGCTGCAAGAGAGGCTGGAGATATCGTTTGAAAAACAATCCGAGACTCTTGCTGCACATTATAAATATGGAGTTGTGTATTTTAGAAGGAAGGGATGTTATTGGGTGGGTTGCTGATAGTCCTGATTATAAATCCTTGACCATTTTTGTAGTGTCTCTTTCCTTCATAGTCCTTTCTTTACATATAATATAGTAACCAGCATGTGCTAGTGTGAAATTCTCCAGTTACTAGGAATGAGAGAACTATGTTCTTCTGTGCTTGTAGTGAATCAGACTTTCTTTCTTATTAAAATGTTCATTCAACAGATACACAATTTTATATATATATTTTTTGGTTGGGGGGAGGTACTTGGGATTGAATTTAGGGCCTTGTGCTTGCTAGGCAAGCACTCTGCCACTTGAGCTAAATCCCCAAACATAATGTGTTTTAATGTGAATATATCTCTCTCAAGTATCACTAAATATAATAATACCCAAATTTTATCTTTATATAGTAATTTAATCATAGTATAGAAATGATTACCTGTCCACTGAACAGGAGCAATTTCATAAACATATTTTTTCAGTGTTAAAGAACTCTTTTATAATAAAAGTTAAAAATACACCTTTTGGCATTAAATGTAGTGGCTTTTCAGTAAATTTCCAATGTTCATCTGTGGTCTGAAATTATAGCTAAACATGCAACACTGAAAATACAAGTGTTATATGTAAAATGTTAATTAATAGGGGATATAAGTGCACTTACCAAGAAAATTAGTGCCTCCATTTTATATATATGGAACCGAGACACCAATTGGTTAAGTGATTTCATAAAGGCAAAGATATGTCAGTGGTAGAGTCAAAAATAAAATGCAGTATTTCTTATTCCTGGTTCCACAGTGTACTAATTAAAGAACTGAATAAGTTGATATAGATAAATAAATTAATATAGTACCTTTAGAACTTATAGCCTATAAGTTGATAAAGTCAATATATATTAAAATTCAACTGATATACATGATTTTGTCTCAGGCCTGAAACTTTTAGATTCTACCATTAAAAATGACTAAGGTCTTAAATGAACTACTCAGAATTAATAACTACTAATTGAAAATACTAAGTTGTTTATTATTATTATTATTATTATTATTGTTATTATTATTATTATTTGTAGTATTAGTAGTAGTAATAGTACTAGGGATTGAACCCGGGGGCATTCTACTACTGACCCTATTTGTTTTTTATTTTGAAACAGGGTCTTGCTATGTTGCCCTGGTAGGAGTTAAATTTGTTATCCTCTTGTCTCAGCCTGTCTCACGGCTGGTATTCAGGCATCTACCACTGTAGCTGGTTCATTCATTCATTCTTTTATAGAACATTATGAGTGTACTTAACTGAAGACCGGGTATTATGCCCGTGTTAATGAACAACTAGAAGAATGACTGTCTTTGTTCTAGAAGGTATTGTTGAGTCGGCAAGACAAGTGTCTAAACAGATACTGACAACGTAATTCTATAATGATATACTGTTGGTATAGGGTTGAGCAAGGGATGATTTAGGGTTGAGAGAGGGATCACTTGATGGAGCAACTCAGAAAGACTTCTCAGGAAGGAGGATCAACAAAGATAACAGGAGAGGAGTGGAAAGGTTTTCTAGGCATGGGGTGAGAATTGCTAGGTCTTTAAGCAACTGATGCTTAGCAGTCTTCTTTTGTGTAGAATTCTGAATCCTCTGAGGAAAAACAAAGACCTCAGGTAGATTGGCATAAAACTGCAGCCTCATAAATCCTGGATTTAATTGACAAGGCTTGGATGGAAGCAGCAATAGACCTTCTAGTATTTCACCCAGAATTGAACTTACCTGGCTGCCCCACGTAACATACAGTATGGAAGGTAGACAAAGTGTGTTGCTTTCTGTGGCCCAGTGGTTCACAGAACAACAGAGTGAAAGGGGAGAACTATGCACATTCACTTCCCTATCCCAAAGTCACCTATGAAAAGTTGCTTTACTTTCCCTGGGGAGGTTGGAACCTGGGGTCAAAGGGCAAGGGATACCGTGCTAGTGGAGCATCCTCCATATGCAAAGGTGCAATTACAAGAAAGGATGAAATGTTACTCCCAAGTAGGCCTGGATAAAATTGGAAGATACATGATCGACAAAACTGAGAACACTGTGGTATGAAAAATGTCAGTACATGAAAGTAGAGTGGTGTAGTCAATCCCGATGATTGATTATTTCCATTGTTCTGTTTCAACAGTTATCTACATTTTGCTGTAGATAGTAGACTTTTATATTTTAGTTATTAGAAAAGTCAAGAAAATGCATCAGAATGAATTTTTTTTCCATTAACGCAAAATGTTGAGTATGACAGGAAGTTGGCTTACAGAATATAGATCTACTCCAGTCCATGGAAAGAGCTGGGCTGCTTCTGAAGCATCCACAATGTCTCCCAATGCGGTTGAACACTGTTATGGTTTGTGTCTAGATGTCCCCCCAAAGCCTCATGTGGTAAGAGATAGCTGGATCTAGAGTGTGTGGTTACTAAATTGATCCACTGATCGGTTTGGCATGGTTCTGCTGGGATCAAGGATGTGAGACTGAGATTGGGGGTGGGAGTGTGGGCCGCCCTGGGGGCAGGTAGCCTAGATAAAAGATACAGGAAGAAGCTAACTAGCTGCTTGTTTGCATTGCTTATTTGCATACATTCCTTGCATTTACTCACTTTACTTTGCTGCCGGTGGGCTGCCAGTCTGCCATGCCAGTCAGCCCTGCCTCTGCCATGCCGCCCTGCCTCGGACCCAGCAGACTATAGACTGAAACCTCTGCAGACTGTGAGCTAATAAACCTTTCTTCTCCTAACTTTAGGTGTCGAGTATTCTGTCCCAACAACGAGAGGAAAGTAACTAAAACAAACACTGTTGTCTTTCATCTCCCTGTTTCTTCATCCCCATCCATCTCTACCTCAAGGATTTCTTTCATGTGGCAAAATTTGAGAGTAACCACCCTCTAGCAGCAAAGATACTGATGTGTGGTAGAGGACCTAGTAACAAGGAGCTGGTTTGCTACTGACAGCAAAACAAAGCTAACTAGGGATTTTCTGTCGGAACCCGGAGGAAGATAAGGTATTTATTGTGTTCCACTGGTACCAAGGGATCAAGCATTTGGGAGGGAATAGAATTCTTAAGCTACCTTCAACATATTTTAAATGGTGGGTTTCCTGAACTGGCCCCTGCTTGGGACCTCATTCCAACGAAAGATGCTATTCTATTATTAGGCCCAAACTCGTTTTCTAGTCACTTTCCCCCATAGTTGTAGTATTCTCTACTTGAGAGACACAGAAATTTCACCACTCTCTCCAATATTTGTGACCTCTTCAAAATCAGCTGACTCTTGGTATCTGTAAGAGACTGGTTCCATGGCTCCTACAGACACCCGAATCCATAGATGCTCATTCTCTTTTATAAAATGATGATGTAGTAGTTGCACATAACCTACACCCATCCTCCCATATACTTTGGATTGGCCCTAGAGTCCTTGTACACTAAGACAACGGAAGTGCTATTTATATAGTTGCTTTATTTCTTTGCTTAGGGAATAATAAGAAAAAAATAAACTATGCACATTCAGTGCAGATGTAGGATTTTTTCCAAATATTTTCTATCTGTGATTGTTTGATGGATGCAGAACTCATGGATTCAGAGGGCCAAGTGTATTTTGAGGTAGGCAATATTTTTCCTGTTGATTTCTCTCCTTTGATTTGAATGCAAAATGCTTTCAACTACTTCTCTATTGGGATACTCTCTAGAATTACCAGAATGCTGGGCTTCCAATCAAGATTGTCAACATGCCACTTAAAATACGATTCCTGGAAATGAATGTGATTTATTGTATGAGAGCATCTTGAAATTTTTAAAGCTCTGTGAGGAGAATTCATTAGTAAATAAAAGTAATTTCCTGACCAGAGGGGTCTGAAATCAGGATTATTTTTTTGGTCTAAAGTTTTTCTCTTTTCCTTTCTTTTTTTCCATTTCTTTCCTTGCTTTTTTTCTTTTTCTAAAAAATTGATGTCAGCACAGTTCATATTAAGCATGTGGGCAAATAAAATGCTAGACATTTCTCATGTAAATTGGATAAGACAGCAGATCTTTCTGTCTTGTATTCGTGTCCTTGGTCTTTTGAACTTAAAAAATTTTACATTTATTCTCAGTAAATGTCAGCTTTTCGCACCTATTGAAAGCTTGCAGAATCCACTGAGATGATTAGGTAACATTTTTAGCCTTATGTTTTTGCAAAATTTGATAGACTTCTTCAATATAAAGCAGCGATAAAAATTTGAATAGGACAGAGTTCTACAACTTCCTTTTAGAAAAAGTCTTCCATAAACAGTAACATTAGCTAATGATTTCTGGCAGTTGTTTGTTAAAACAAAGAAAACTAATGTCTATGATTTTGCATCACCACTGTGTCTACTTTTGATTTTTATTATTCACCCCAGAAAAATAAGAATTTATTTATTAAGTATCTCTACTGCTGGGATTGTGCTTCTGGCCATGAGGAGTAACAAGGACTGAAACACCCTCTACAGTAAATTAGAAAATTGTAAAAAAAAGCATATAAAATAATTATTTATACACATCAGAAAACAGAACAGGACTGTGATCTCTGAAAGATGGGAACCAATGAGGGAAATTTTATCATCTTCTCACTTTGGATCTGGAAACAACTTACAGAAAATAGGCACAGGGGAAGGGGAGCACCAACCAAGACTGGTCGTCTTCCAGAAGTAAGCAGATGGGGATCAGAGTCTGCGGAAGCTGTGACAGCTGAAATTTGCAGGACAGAGCTGTAGAAAGGAAGGAGCCATGCTGAACAGGAGCTCTGGAAATCTACAAGGACGTCTTCTGGGATCTTTGCAGAATACCACACTGTGCCTGTGTAGAGCATATCACCACAATGCTGGACAAAGAACGCCCAAGAATTCTTAGTTCAACACTAGCCAGACATCATACCGCAGCAGTGGAGCTGGATACCTGGAGAATGGTTACTCAAGACCCACCTCAAGAAAGGTTAAAAACAGGCCTCGCAAGGACCCAGTTTCTTTCAATATCTGCAAATAACATAACCACCAAAATAAAATCTTATACTCACTCGAGGAGCACAGCAGTATCCAGCACTCAACAATGTGAAAAGTAATAATATCCAGCATCCAATAAAAATTTTAAAAAATTTCAAGAAGCAAGAAAACATAGCTTACAGGATCAGGAACAACAACAACAACAACAACAACAACAAAAACTGACCAGAAATAGCAAAAATGATGGAACAGAAATCTTAAAACAGTACTAAAAGGAATGTCAGTGAATTTGAGAACATAGCAATAGAATCTATGAAGAGCGAAGCAAAGAAATAAAACTTACCTGATGAGCAGAATTTCAATAACCTCTTTTCCAATTCCCAGACATGTGGTATATACACACAAATGGATTTATATTTGCCTCACAAAGGGAGATCGTGTGATTTCTGACAGTCTGGATGAACCCGGAGTACATCATGTGAAGTGAAAACGAGCCAGATGCCACAAGACAAATACTGCATGACCTCACTTATATGTGGAAGCTAAAAACTTCGAACTCATTGAAATAGAGAGTAGAATGGCATTACCAGAGGGGTTGAAAGATACGAGATTTTAGTTAGACAGGAGAAATAGACCTCATGGAGTGCTATTATACAACACAGTGACTGTAGTTCACAACAATGCACTGTATTCTCAAAGATCACTGAGAGTAAATTTTAGTTGTTCTTACCACAATGATTATATGTCAGATAAGATACATGCTAATTAGCACAATCTGCTCATTCCACAATGTGTACATACTTGAAACACCATCTTGTACACGAAATATACATGATAAGAAATACATTTCACAAAGAACTTCCTTAAAAATGAACAGAGCATCAATGTCCTGTGGGACAAGATCAAGCAGAGGAATATCTGTAGTTGGAGCCTGAAGAATGATGGTGTTTGGACTGATTTCCACCAAAATTTGTCAAAAACTATAAATTCACAGATCAAAAAGCTCAATGAATACAAGCAGAATAAAACACTCATGCATCCAAAATATATCAAGGTATATCTCAATCGAATCAATGCCAAAGAGAAATCTTGAACGAAGACAGAGGAAAATATAATATATAACCTACAAAAGAAGAAAAATTTTAAAATTATTACAGATTTTCCATCAGAAATATGCGAGCCTAAAGCAGTACAATATCTTTAAAGTGCCAAAATTAAAAAAAATACAAAACTAAAACACTTGTTAACTTAGAACTTTAGATCCCCCAAAGTACTCTTAACTTGTCTTACATGTTTTATATATTTTTTGGCTATTGGTTTGGTTTTCAATATGTATGTATTATAATTAATTTTATAAGGTCTTATAAGATAAATAAATGAATCTGATGCTGGTAAAATAAAAGGGGGTGAAGGGAAGAGGGAAAAAAAGAATTGAAATGTTTTGTGTACATGTACCAGTTCCCTATAGTAATGTCATCATTATGCACTACAAACATGTATTAATAAAAGTAAAAAAAATAATAAAGGCAAAATGAAAAACTTTTCTTGCTAAACACAGATTTCATTCCTAGAAGACGTTTGCTTGAAAAAATGTTGACGTTTCTCAGGCAGAAGAAAAACCATAATGAAATGGGGGCAGGGAGAAGAATAAAGAACACAAAAATAGGAAATATGTTGGTCACCATAAAAGATGCTTCCCACTCATTTTGCTTCTCTTTAAAAGATAATCAACTGTTGAAAGCAAGGGCGATAAGAATGTATTGCAGGGATAATAAGCTGTGTATAAGTAAAATGTATTGCAAAAGTACCACAAAGACTAGGAGGAAGGACACGGAAGATAGTCTTGTAAAACACTTAAATCATTGGAAGTAGTATAATAATTATTTGAATGCAGCCTGTAGACTGCAACATATTAAATATGTATATTGTAAACCCTAGAACAATCACTAGAAAGACTTGAAGAGAGGTAAAGCTAATAAGCCAACACTGGAAACAAAGCAGACCACTAAAAGTTACCCTGCAACCTTTCTACATTTCCTGTCCCTTGTACTGGGTTCTACAGGCCTCAGCCAGAGTCTGTGGCCTCTCACTCTTACTGCAGTTGAATCATTCTTCACTATATAACCTACTGAGGAATTAGGGGCAATGTTTTGTTTACTGTTTTTCCCGTAGGTACTTCTTCTCTTCTGTGATTCACCCTAGAGTTGTGACTCAGTACTCACAGATGCCCCCTGGCATCAGCAACACTCCACCCAGAACCATCCTCCTTAGTAGGGATGAGAATCACAGAACTCAACCCAGTTATTCCCCTTCTAAGATATTTTCCTGAAAAAGCTGAAGACATCCTATTACAGTGATCCATGCACACCCATGTTTGTAGCAGCACAATTCATAACAACTAAATCTTTTTTTTTTTTTTTTTTTTTGTGGTGCCGGGGATCGAACTCAGGCCCTTGTGCTTGCAAGGCAAGCACTCTAATCACTGAGCTAAATCCCCAGCCCCACAACTAAATCTTGGAAGTAGCCTATATATCCATTAACAGATGGATAGGTAAAGAAACTGTGGCATTTATGCACAATGGATTACTACCCTGCCATAAAGAAGGATAAACTTGAGTCCTTTGTAGGAAAATGGATGCACCTAGAGACTGTAATGTTCAGTGAAATAAACCAGACCCACAAGTTTAAGTATCACATGGTTTCTCTTATACAGGAAATTCAAAATACAAATAAAGAGCAAAATAAAAGACAGATAATAGGAAATAGGGAGATAGATCTTTTGTAAAGGAGAAGGGGACCAAGAAACAGCATGGGGAGGCAAGAAAATGAAAAAATTATTAAGATGCGTCATGTGCATGTACCACCTCCCCATGAAGAATTTACATAATCTTTATGTATTGCAAACATGTACTAATAAAAATGAATGAATAAATAAAAGTTTTCCCCCTTAAAAAAATCACCATTTATATTAAAAACTTGCTCTCTTCTTGTGCCTTTCTTAACCTTCAAGAATCTTTGTTATGAATGAGTGAATGCCCTAAATTCTGATTGGGTATTAAGTTATTTCTCCTATTCTGGAAATATTTACTTCTCTGTGACCTCTTCTCTCCAACTTTCTCTGACTCCTGTTTCTGTGGGCTATTTTCTTTCCCTGAACTACTTTTTCTACTTTCTATCCCAGCTATGTATACGGCTACCTCATCTCTCTATTTCACTTTAAATTCCTTAAGGATAATATCTTTGGCTAATAATAACATTAACAGCTATAATTATCCAAGCTTTAGTATGTGGCTAGGATGGTCCCAAATCCCTTTCATGCATTTTGTTTGCTAATCATGACTTGATCCATCTGGAGCTGTACTCCATGACAGATATGTGGGTTATATCCCCATTTTACAGACCAAGAAACAGACTCAGTTACTCATTATGACCCTGCAGTCAGGAAAGGGTGTTGATGAGATCAAAACACATTGTTTTCTATTTTTTTTCTTTTCACTTTCCAGTATTTCTGCAGCTGTATAGCTTGTAACCATCTGCATTCTTTATCATATATAGAATATAGGAGGGATTTGCTAAATATTTTTTGGATAAATGTTTTCAATCAAGAGTGGAATACATTGGAACTCTAGCTGCTGCAGTGCAGACCACAGGGATGCGTCTCTTTGTCAAAAGAAAAACAAATACTCTTCAGGCCAGAGGTGGGACAGAAGACATTTTCCAGTCTCTTCCAATCACACATCTGGGGTCACTGCCTCCTCGACCCAGACCCGATTCTGAGCCTGCTGAGGGTATAACTGCAGACCATCCGTCTTGCAAGCCTGGATCTCTTCAGGAATCCTGGAATTTCTTGCTTCTTAAATCTTATCAACCTCAGGCAGCATGTTAATTATCGCACACAGATTTGTGCTTTTTGAATTCAAATGTTTAGAAAACATGCAAGTTTGGAAGAAATAAAAACAAGCAAACAAGAACCCTGTATGTCAGGTCACGAAGATTAGTTCTAATGCAGTATAAATGTGATGTGGTATAAATGCAATGTAATGTATCATCATTAGCTGACTGTCAAGAGTTGAAAGTAATGAGTCATCCTAAAAATCCTTGATTCCATGGAGTATATTTATTTATTCTGTGTAAGAACACAACTCTGGCATTTAAATGGACACAGTTTATGGATATATTATTAATGATACTATTAAACTGTTCAAGCTGACCAGATTCAACTTTCCATTTTGATTTGGTTACTCCTATTTACACTTTATGGATAATAAGCAATGTGTTTTACTTATTTATTTATTTTTTTAAAGCATCATGAATGAGCATTTAGAAAATTGCCCTGAAAGAGTATCAGTAATTTTGTTTAGGATGAAAAGCAAAATTTCAACTCCTTGTTCTTTCCAAATGATGATGCTGTTTGGAAACATACTTATTCAGATTCTCATCATTAGGGATATTCAACCTTTGATTCAAAACCAGCAAGCATTTTTTAAAGAGTTTAACTATTGAGTGTGAATGCATAATTCTAAAAAAATTATTTTAGTGCTAGAAAACACCCGTAACCCATTCTGATAACTAAGTCACTGCAAGAATCCAAATTTCCTGTTACAAAAATGGTCTTTCAGAGTTCTATAACTTGAACAGAAGTTTTCTATGGATAAGAATTATAGGTGATCTTAATAAGACTTCTTTCCTTAATTGGAAAATTTAATTTGATTAAATTGACAATTCTACACATATAGTCATACTTATTTCCATTTGAACCCATAAATGGTCTAAAACTGTTTTCAGAATGTTAAATGAGGCCATAATGAGTTTCTCTTGGTTGAGTAAGGATGCACAAATTAGTATTATAGCATTGCAGTTAACATCTATCTTGAATGGGTCAAACTTGGCCAAATTTTCTCTTTTTTTGCTTCTGAGCAATGAAAAAAAAAAAACTGAAGTAAAACAGGGCTAGGAAAAGAAAACACTATTGCTACTAGAGAGATTGTGTTACACAAGGATTTTGTTTTTTAATTAAGTAAAATGTTCTCCTTAGGGAAATCAAATATACCAAAGAACCTCTTTGCATTTTTTTGACCTCAAGTGGAAATAAGGTCAATATTTGCCACTCATCATCCCTTTCTTACCAGCCCTTCATCTTCCCCACACAGACATGTAAGGACACATCTCTTTGCAGACCTTGCGTGTGAAGTGGAGCATTTGGAGTTCCCTGCAAATTTGTGTATCTGGCTGTGTTGGCCAACATTTTTTTAGTCCCTTTGTGATTGTAATCTTGGTCGTTACTGGAAATGAATCATAGCCTTTCAAATTCATCATCCAGTTTAAACTGGGGCTCCTTATGCATGGCTAATAATATCTATTTGGTTAGGATAATGCCCAAGAAGGGGAGGAACTAGAGCATATTGGTTGGTTTTATTAAATCTGTCACTGGATTTTATCACAAGTAAAATTCCTAAGAAGGACTAAAGACTACAGTCTTTTCTTGAAATCTCACCTCCCCTGTGAATTTACCCTGGATAAGGCGCTTATTTGCCGGGATCTTGTCACTTCATTTGTAAAATGAGGAAGTTGAGTTTCATGATTGCTTAGTAACCTCCATCCCAGGTGATCAAATTCATCTCGTTAAAAAGCAACTAAGATGCATCTATAGAATATTTAGGCTTAATAAATCCTACCTATTGGTCTTTTGGAGTTATGATAATGGAGAATCAAAATGGTTTCAATGATTCCTTTTAAAGATGTCGTCTTAATATAGGTCTTCAACATACTTTTATTATTGATTGAGTGCTTTTACCATGCAGTTTTGCTACCATAAGGACTATTACAAGAATGATTTGTACTAAATCAAGTAGCCACGGAGTCCCTAAGTTTGAAATTGTGCCCTTCGCCTACAATTAATAATGAAAACTATCAGAAACTGACTTAATGCATTTGAATCACCTATACATAGGGAAAATGTTCTGTCCATTCTGGGCACCAGAATGCTGATGTTAATTATCAGGTAGAGTTGGCTTAGTTCAGACATTTATATTTCTGGAGCCAATACATTGTAGTAGTGTAATGAAAATACTGTTAATAATGAAAATATGAAATAATGATAACATTCTGAGTTTGAAATTATGCAACATATTGCAAAGTACTTTTCACAGACAAAAGTGTCATTTGATACTCATAGTGTTTCGGTGACATTTGAGTATGCTCAGTCAAAGCTGCATCCCCTAATCTAGAACTAATTCTCCATTCACAGGAATTTGACATCTTCTACTTTCTTTTCTTGTGCATTACATGGATTTTGTGTGTTTTCATAATTTTATAAAGAAATTTTTGATATAGACTCTGAAGTTATCTATGATACATGGTAGAATGAATAATATGATTCTACAAGCATATGCTGTTGGATAACTGAAAAAGTATTTTTAGATATTTTATTAATTGAACTATTTAACTAATCGAATTAGCTCCAATGCACTTGCTACTTTATTACATTTTTTATAATATCTACATTGTAAAATAACACAAAGAACTCAAAGGATGATCAAAATAATTTTACTAGAAATTTGAATCGTTTCCCTGAAGTAGATTTAATAATAATCAAGTACTGATGTTTTAATTAAAAAAATACCAAGTTCTAATACATGAGGGTGCTACTGTGAGTGCCCACTCTCAATTTCCTTGGTGTCTTGTATTACACGATTTTCCAACATGGAGTTTACTTCCACATAATACCAACTTCTTTCCAGTTAACCCAGTGGGACTATCTTCTGTCATATTCACACAGCAGACCCAGAAGGCCTGAGTCTTTCTCATACTTCTGAACTTAGAAAAAGGTTATGTGTTTCATGTTCACTTGTCCATAATGGAGATATTAGAAGATATTCATGAACTCACTGGATGCTTTAAGAGTTGGGAGAGATGTCGTAAGATTTGACTAGTGACCAACACAATCCTACAACATTCCTGATAGTTACATTTGAGAGAAGCTCACTTGGTCTCAAGGGAATCAATTGTTTTGCTGGACAGTACCAGTTAAAACAACCCAAATCTAGTTCCTCTTAATTTTGCTGCAGGCATTAACACTTTCCATTGAAGCGGCACAGATGAAAGCAGTCTTATGTCCATAATAATACTTTTTGAGTATTGAAACGTAGCTGTTTTGAGATGTCTTTTCCAGGATGGAAACCTCCAACTTCTTTGGTTCTTCCTCAGAGTTGTTTTTCAGTTCTGCATCATCCTCAGCCTTCTCTGGATGTACCGTACACTGTGAACGTCCTTCTTGGGTGTAACATTCATCTGTGGTCTGGCCTATGAAGAAAACTGGGACCATAACGTCCCATAATTGGGTTATGATTTTTCTATGAAGGCAAACTAAAATTGAATTAGTTCTTCCAGTTTCTGTAACATATTGTTGGTTCATAATGAGCTTATTGTCTAAAACAACCTCTAAATCTTTCTCAGATGAACTGTTGGTTGACAAATGTGGTCTATCCTCATCTTTAATTTATGAAATTTATTGTTTTAAATCAAGTTCAGGACTTTTATTATTTAATCTTGTTTTCATAAGTGATTATTTTGGCCTATTATTTCTGGTCTAATTGCTTGCTATATTTTGCCTGCACAAAATCTCTTTGGAGAACAATTTCCTCATGGCTCTTAGTCCTTGGGCTCTGAGAGGACATATCTGCACAGGCTCAGGGACCATTCAGTAATGAGCACACGTATCCTGTCAGGGAATCAGGAAAATAAGCCTTAAACTACGGACTTCGATTGGAACTCTTGGGCCAAAGGGACGTTCCTTCCATTACAGTTGTTGAGAGGATGGAAATTAAGGCTGGAGATGCTACTGCCATGTTTGACTTCACTGAGAGAAACTTCCCGAGAAACAAAGCAAGCACAGAGGGCAAGAGCAAAGCTATATTAAGAGTGTGATGCTTGGTTGCTTTATGTGAACAACTTGCTCCAACTATGCCTGAAACCATTTAGTCCCTGGGCAATTTGTTTTTGTGGGGGGCAATTTACAGTGAGCTTCCGTCACTTGTAATCAAAGATCCCAAGAACTACGTGGGTTTTAATGAACTCTCACAGCTTTGTGTCTTCTTTAAATTAAATAATCCAGTCTACTTTTCACGTCTTTATTTTGGTTACTAATGAAAGTATTATGTAGGAGAGGATTTTTCCATCAACTAAAATTTTTTGATGTTATGATTGTTCGAATAATGATGAAATCAACCTACCTTCTATTTCTTTCCACCCATACTTTCTCTTTTTGTCTATAGGAGAAGATGATAATTTTTCAAGTGCTTTACTAAAATCCAGAGACTTTATGATTCTAAGCTACTCACAATCTATTCTCTGCACAAAACTATTAGGAAGATTAAGGTCAGATTGGCTTAACTTATTCTTGGTGATTTCCTAGTAAAACCACTATACTCTTAGCTCAAAGCTTACAAATCAGAGTTTTATTAATTCAAGCTACATTTCCTTAGGATTCATTTAGCATCTACATGCTCCAGTGGAAAGCCAGAACAATATTTTCTCATCTTCAACCTATTAGCTTTCTTCCTATTTTTTTAATAATTCCTCAAAGATGTTTGAGAGGTGACAGCTGTACGTTCTTTGAGAACACAGGATGGAATTCTCAGGAACTGGAAACTTGTATAATTTTTAACTACCTAAACTTTTACGCTCCTTTTTATGATGTTACCCTTTCCAGATTGAATATTATATTCTTTGATGGAAAAGAAAAATCAGCCTGAAACTTAATAACTCTGCCCTTCTACCAGAGCGTTAGCCTGACATCATCTTCCCTGAACAGTTGCTGCTCCTTCACTTGCTCTCCTTGCTTCAAATTCAGCTAAGAAAAATTTTTGTTGCTTGTCTTCAGATTTTTCTGCAACCTCATCCCACCGAGACTGTGGCCTCCTTTGCTGCCGTGATCTACCTTAATATTTCACCCTGATCAGAGGACTTTCCTGCTATATCTTTTGGTAATTCTGTTTTAGAAACCCCATTTTATTTGGGAATTCTCTGTGTAGGTGTGGGGACTTTTTCAGGTGTCCGTATACCTCTTTTCTTTATCTTTGGTATCACTTGTGAGGCTATAATCAGATTTCATTTTAAAATAAGAATAAGCTCTTTGCTCCTGAGTATTGCAGCAGCCCTAATGAGTTAACGAGGTTAAAAAAATGAAGGGTATGAAATAATTAAAAAAGAATCAAGTCCACCAAACTTGTTTATGTGTATTTTTCAGTCATTTACTCAAATCATATTTATTAAGGAGTGATTAGGTGCTTCTTCATACCAATACAGAGTTGAATTGAGTCTAAAATTAGGCATAATAAAGTTCAAGGTCTTAATGCTATAATAAAATTAATATACATGTCTGAAACTCCCTATTTTTAGCAGTTGGCATTCATTTTACAAACCTTCATTGGATCTGTTCAAATTGATTGTAATAATAGGACATTTATGGATAGAGTCAAGGTACTGAATGGCTTTCTAAACATAAATGATGAGGCTACGTCTACATCTAGCATCTACCTGCCATGTGGCTGATACTAAAAGCATCAGGTAAAGGATTACATCACTGGAAGAAATCGTATAACCATCTTGTTCAATCCCTTCATTCTGAGGATGAACAAACTGAAGGTCTGAGAAGTTGGATCGCTTGTCCAAGCATGAACAGCTGTGAGCAAATGACTAGAAAGTTAATAGTTCCCCACTGTGTAGCCAGGATGTTCAGGCCTCCCACAGATGCAGATACAAAATGTGGCCTCAATTCTTTTCAATGTTTACCTCCCGACAATTGAGCACTCATCCACTTGGAGTTCTCTTCCTTTAACGAGCTGATCCCCTGGCATTTGGGGCTCCCCACGGATACGAAGGCTTTGCTCAGCTTGCACTGCTGGGGCAGCCCCTCGGCTACCTGTGACTGAAGCCTGCCACTTGCCGTTCTGCCCAGGTCCTGTGCATGCCCAATGCAGGGGATCTGTGCCGTCTCAGGCTGCACCCCACTCCCTGGCACTACCCCCTGTTGGGAATGGGTCTGGTATTTTCCTTTGCCTTCGCATTGTGACCGCTGAGATCACAGTGTAATATTTAGCAAGATTCTCCTGAAGCTTGAGGATATCAGAAGGAAATGATCAGGCAGAGACTGTAAATCCAATCATAGGAAAGACCCCTCCCGGGCGGCACAGTTGTGAGCTGCTCCATGACAGGCTCACTGGAGACCTCACTGCATCTGCTCTTTGCGGTGTCCCGCTGGGAAGTGATTTTTATCATCTCTCTTCTCTCTGGAGTGCAGGCCTCCATATTCCCTGAGTCCCCAAGAATGAAAGGGACATTCTCCTTTCCTAAGGCGATCTCCCTAGGGCCATCATCTGACCTTTCATCTACTGTCCTTGGGTCTTCCTGTAGGTAAAACTCTATGTGGGTAGTGTCTGCTCTCCTAGGGAAACCTCACCACCCCACAGAGGGGTGTGAGCTTCCTCTGGCCTTGAGGTGTCGCCATCTAAGGTAAGTTTTAGGGAACTCCATAGGGGGACAGCAAGGTGCAGCGTGTGCTGAGTGGTGTGAAGTCCAGTGCTTGACATTTTGAAATAGTAATGCTTTATTGTCTCCATTCCTTATGTGTTTAAAAATCATGGGGTCCTAGCTCTGTCAATGTTACCTTTACTAGGTTAAATATTGTGACAACAAAATCAAGTGCAACCAATAGTACTGAGAAATGCTAATTTGCTGAGAATACTCTTTGCACAAAATTCTAAATAAAAAGATATTTTCTCCAGGTTAAAAAAAAACTCTCAAATCTATCTTGTGCTGTTATTGCTACACATGTATAACCATGATTGAGACTAAAAGGCAAAATGCCTGTTAGTGAGCCCCTACTGTGTGCTGGCTATTGTACTAAGGAACTTACATATGCCAGTATTTCATGTTAAACAATAATTTACACACAATTAATGTACTTGGTTCAAAGATGAGATTAAAGTTCAGAGAAGCTAAGTGATTTGTGCAAGGCAACAGAGCCAGGAAGTAATGGAGCCAGGATTTGAAACTTGGTCTCCACGAAGCTAAGCAATTTCTACTACATCATTATCATCACAACTGAGACACTGAGCATTGTGACAATTGTGCAGCTAATCTTCACGCAGGACTGTGCTTTCTAGTGTGTGCTGAGCACTGGGAATGTGATTTGTCCAAATTGAGATGTGTTATACGTATAAGATGTACAATGGATTTCTAAGACTTTGTACAAGAATGCAGAATGAAAAAAAGAACTCATTGAGATGTTTTATATAGATTTATGTTAAAATGGTACTATTTTGGACATACTGAATTAAATAATATGTATTATTAAAATCACTTGTAACTGTCTTAAAAATTTTAACTTGCGGCTAGGCAATATAAAATTGTATGTAAAATTATTTATGAATATACATGTATATAAAATGTGGCTCACACCATATATTCTATTGACCTGAAGTAGAAGCATCAGCTTGTTGAAATATAAATAATAAGGTGATTCAAATGTAATATATAATTGTTGTTTTTAGTTTAAAAAATGTGGTCCTGGGATTAAACCCAGCACCTTGTACATACTAGGCAAGCACTCTACCACTGAGATACATCCCCAGCCCTGTTTCTTTTTTAATTAACCGCTTTTAGGTGGAAATAGCAATGCATCTATTGTTGCCTGACCTTGCTTTTAAAGTAAGAACTTTTTGTTTTAAGATTTGGATTACTTAGCTTGCCTGGAACATGTTCACACTATCTTTTACACATAGCTATTTTAGTGAAATATGCTTTCCTATGACTACAAAAATAAGATACATACAGTTTAAGAAAATGTCACCAGCCACTGTTTTAGAGTAAACACGAGATTTTTCTGAATGTGTAGCTGGAATGACTAGTTGCTAAAGTCTGGATGGTGGGGGAAGGCAGCTTGTTCATCTAATTTGCTTTTGTTTATCCTGTTTCAAAGAAAGAAGATAGTCTTTTAGATACTGGTATGTGGACTACTTTAAATATATATTCACTTTTATTAAGGGTATAACCACTGCCAGGAATTTGAAAAATACTTAGGCCTCTGTGTGGGCACCCAAGAGCAAGAGCTTGAAATTTTCCTTGAAATAAGTATAGAGATTCCTCAAAAGACAAAACTAGAAATTCCATTTGATCCGGCTATATTTTTCTAGGGTATTTTCCTGAAGGAGTTAAAGACATCACACTACAGTGATACACGCAAATTAATGTTTTTAGCAGCACAATTAACGATAGCTAAACTATGGAAAGAGCCTAGATGCTCATCGACAGATGGACAGACAGAGAAAGTGTGACATATATGCACAGTGGAGTATTATTTGGCCACAAAGAGGGTGCATTTGAGTTATTTGTAGGAAAACGGATGATCTTGAGACTCTAATGTTAAATGAAATAAGTCAGATGCAGAAGGTTAAATATCATATGGTTTCTCTTATATGAGAAACCCAAGATACCAATAAAGAGTAAAATAGAAGAGGGATGGTAGGAAATGGGGAGTCAGAGACAGACTTTTGGAGACAGAGAAGGGAATCAGAGGAAGGGAAAGAGTGTGCAGAGGAGGGAATAAAAAAATTATATAGATATTCCCCAGACCAATATAATTATTATGTATTACAAATATATACCAATAAACAAAGTAAAATAAGTAAATAAAGGGGCAGAAGCTGCACAGCACAATCAGTGTCTAAAACGCAGGGTCCAGGGTACTTCTTCTCCCACTGGCCACTCCTCAGCCCCAGCCCCACGCTTCCTCATCAGAGGTCGGGAGCAAACAGGGTTTTTTCTATTGAGGATAAATGAAGGCGATCTTGTTTTCCTGAGATGCCCCTGACTCTAAGGACCGAGAATCAATGTTCCATGCAGATTTGCTCCAATCAGCCTCACTAGAGTGGGTCATTCCAGAAACAGGGTGGGACTGCTAAATTTCAGTGCTGTGGTTAAGCAAAGCACCCCACTCCCATCTTTTCTCTACTAGGTCTCTGCAAGGCTTGCATGAATCTGAATCTTAGGAGTAGGTGCAGACACCTGATTAGTAACAGGATGCTAATCTAGATGTGCCCTTGTCAGCAGTGGCTTCCCAAGGAGGAGTGGGGAGGGGGAGAGTCAAGTGGAGGAGGAGGGGGGGAGGGAGGGGAAGGGCAGAGTCAAGTGGAGGGGGAGGGAAGGGAGACGGGGGAGGGGAGGGGGAGGAAGAAGAACCAGCACAGCTTGTCAGCCTCCACTGAGTAAAGGTTAAAAGAATACCTCCTTTTTTTGTTGTTCTCACACCCCAGCTTGCAAAATCTTGCACAGCTTTTTCTTGTTCCGGTAGCTGCTCAAGCGTGTAATAAGTTGAGTTCCAATGAATTGGAACCTCCCGTTGTAGGTGATGTTTCAGCAAGTTGCTCTTCATCTGGAGCTGGGTCAGGCATATTTTTTCCTCAAACATTGACAGAATGGCTGAAGTGTTCAGATTTTCTGTGTCATCATGTAGATATTTGTAAGTGTTCCTGTTATGATGCAGAAAATCATTTTTGAGGATGTTTAGGGAGTCAGCTCGGCCCAGCATAAAACCGTAATTTTCCACTGTGCGAGCTGCTTTCTAGGAAGACACCAAGGGGCGCATGAGGAGAGGAGAGGGGTGCGGGCATGAGAGACCCCACCAAGGACTTCCATTTCCTCCAGGTGCAAAGGGCTACCTGTATCTGCTGCCCGAGCCGCACCTGCAGTAACGAGGCTACAGTCTTGTCAGTGGGACAGAGAAATGGATTTTTGTCTCATTTATCTTCTTTTCTGGACAAATGTTTCCATACGGACTGTTGCGTTATTTGGTTCTGTGGTACAATTTGGCCAGTATACCGTCTGTTCAATAAGCGTTCTCTGGATCCCAAGGGAGTTATCACAGTAACAAGTGCAGAATGTTTCAAGTAATCTGTTCACTGATTTAAAAAAGAGTTTCAAACGGTGCCAGTGGCTCACGCCTGTAATCCCAGCTCTCTGGGAGGCTGAGGCAGGAGGATCACACGTTCAAGCCCAGTCTGGGCAAGTTAATAAGACTCTGACAAAAAGAAAAAGAGTTCCAACACAGGCATTCAAAAGACGTTCATCCAATGAACCGGATGATCTACACTGCAAAAGATGCAGAGAACGCAAGAGAAAAAGTCACAGAGAATGAGAATAGAAAGAAAACAGCAGCAGAGCAAAAGGGCAAAGTAGAAAAGAAGAATGCACAGAGTGGACAGGAGCAACCAAGGTGTGATAAACGGGGGAACCAGAGAAAGGCATTAATCAAAGGGATGCCATGAGGAAAGAAGAAAGGCAGGCGATGTGGGAAGAGCAAAGAAAGGAGGAAGGAAGGAAGGAAGAAGGAGACAGTATCTGGAAACAATGACTAGGAAAGTAAAGAAAGCGAGTGGTTTATAGGCGGTCAGACACCAGGACGGGCAGCTTTGGACGAATCTTCCGCCCGGTGGAGCAGCTGGGTGCTCTTCGCACCTTGCGGCCGCAGGTGTCTGCGGTGGTCCCCACGCCGCCCGGCCGGGGTGCGCTCTCCGTCCCCGGGTTTTAGAGAAGCTCGCTAGACATCCCTCAGACGCGACCCCTCATGCTGCAGCCGGCAGAGCAGGGCCTGAGCTGGGCCTGGCCCGCTGTGACACGGTCCCCAGCTGCTCCCTGGAATCCAGGGACTGCAGCGTGTCCCTCCCCCAGAGGCGCCTGGTGTGGCCTAGCGAGCCGATGACCTCATCCGCCTGCGGACAGCTGCCACTTCTGGCACCACGCGTGAACGAAGCTGCTGTGGACACTTAGTGACACTGCAGGAGGGTGTGGTGGCCCCACACAGAGAAACATGCTTCCCTCCGCCGACTTCCTACCCCTGGAAAGCCACAAAGCCATGCGGAGGAAGCTGGCCCAGAGCCCTGAGTGTCAGTAGACAGCTGGGCTGTTTGACCTCATGTGTGTGCATGTGCGTGTGTGTGTGTGTGTGTGTGTGTGTGTGCACGCATTCCTCCTAGAGCAGATCCTTCCCCGTGGTGCACACTGAGTCAACCCCAGGAGGGCAGGCTGTGGGCCGGTTGTGGTAATCAGGCGGCAGGGCAGACACAAAGCACACGCCAACTCGAGGCTGAACCGCCAGCAAACCTATGAGGAGTTTTGATTTCTCTCTGCTGCCTTTCCGCTGACCGGGCGGGCATAGCCAGGTCCTTCACGTCTGTTTTTCTTGGGCTCTAAGTGTGGTGGAAAGTAGGCTAACAGCAGCGCTCACCGCCCTCCTCCGTCCCCCCTGCAGGTGCCCTCCTCCATGGGCTCTGCAGGTCGACCCCCGTGTGGCTAGCAGTGAGGTCTGCGGAGGCATAATTCCGAGGTGTTTCCCCGCCCTCTGGTGCCGCAGAGCACTGTGGGACCTGTAACTGGCTTCCAGTGAACATAAGACCGCATGGTGATGGGGTCGTAGGAAGCGGAATTAAGTTTCTTCTTCAGTCAACTTTATCTGAACAGAGAGATTATTCTGGGTGGGCCTGGCCTAATCCACTGGGTCCTTTAAAAGTAAATCTAGGCTGGGAATTTAGCTCCGTGGTTAGAGTGCTTGGAGAGCAAACACAAGGCCCTGAGTTCTATCCCCGGCACAAACAGAAAAATAGTAAATCTGGAGATCAGAGATGGAGGAAGTCAGAGTCTCTTTCCTTTTCCACTTGGCCCTGAGGTTGTACAATGCCATGAATTCGGTAGCCACGAGGCAATGAATCGGGGACAATCACAAGAGCTGTGAAGGGGACCTGGAGCCGCAGCGAGCCTCAGCCCTGCCAAGAGCTCTGCCCAGGCCTCTCGCTCAGGCCCTGTGGGATGATGGACTTCTGTTTTAAGCCGCTGAGTGCTGGGACAAAACAGTAATGAAGGACCACACATTCACAGTGTCTCCTCAGGAGGGTAATGAGGCTTTTGGTCTAACACACGGAAACAGGGATTCCTATTCACAAATAGTAATAACTGGCCTTAAACTCTTATTCTGACATTATGCCTGGTGCCTCCTGTGATCCAAAAATACTGTGCATATTTAAATTTAAAAAATTATTACAGTAAAAGATACAGTGATATCAATTCCCCCTCAAAATACTCCTACTAACTTCAAACACATTTATCCATATATCCCGTTGTTCTTGCCACTTTCTTTTTTTCTTTCTTTTTTGTTTTTTTGAGACAGGGTCCCACTGTGTAGTTCAGGCTGGCCTTGAACTTACTATGCGGCCTAGGCTGGCCTCAAACTTGCAGCGATCCTCCTGCCTCGGCCTCCCAAGTTCTGGGCTTACAGGCGTGTACCACCACGCCTGGCTCTTGCCCCTTTCTGAAGCCAGTCTAGAAATCTCTCATGAATGTCTTTAATTGCACGGTTGTGGCTGCCTTGATATCCTGAGTGCACTCAAAATGTCTACTTTTCATGGTCAATTTGGCTTTGGGTAGAGCCAGAAATTGCATGGGAACCAGATTGGAGAATATGATGAATGAGGACATAGAATGGTTTTAGGGGCTTGCTGTTCTGTTGGATGGCACTTGGAAGCAGTCTTCACCATATTTTTGATCACCCCTCATAAAGACACACACAAAAGAGGACTTCCAGAAATGGTTCAGAAAGTGGCAAGATCAATGGGGTAAGTGTGTTTGAAGTGAGGAGGAGAACTGGGAGGGGGTTAGTGTCAATGTGTCTTTTAAACCTAAACATTCATTTGATTGGCCCGTGTATGTTTTCTCTAATTGTCCCAACACTGAGCAAGGCAGATGTTATTTTATAGGAGAAGAAACCGAGACTTAGCAATGTACAGTGATTTTCCCAAAGTGGTCGAGCCACTAACCTTGTGTGTGCTCCACTCTCTCTCTGAGCAGCATCCGCTCTCCCTGCTGGTCACTCTCGACCCTGCAGGTCCTGACTTGGCAGCTGATGAATGTTTCTTTATTTTTAGACTCCACCTACCATTATTCACCAGTAGGCCACAGAGATTCTTCCAAAATCAATGCTTTCTTGGGAACTGTCCTGGGGGAGAGCCCTTTCGGGTGGGATTGAGTCTTGGTTGTGCTTTTGTAAAGCAGTTAATAATTGTCTAAGCTTCCAAATACCTCTGGCCACCTGCAGAGGGTCATTCTTCATTCTTTCATTTATTTGCATTCGTTTACTTGCTAGCAAGGAAACGTATCACAGTGAAGAAATTCAATGAATAGTTTATCAAGGGGGGAAAGGAAAAGGTGTTGGAGCATTTCTGCTTGGTTATGCTCAGTAAGGAGAATTATCCTATTCTGCATAAGATGAAATTCATGTCTGTATAACATTGGTTAAAACGGGACCCCGTGTCTACTGTTGAGGAAAAATGTTCAGTATGTGTTTGGGGTACCCCATCCTTCGAATGCCTGTTCTCGATAGTGGTTGTAAAACACAGCATCCCAGCCAGGTGCGATGGCACACACTGTAATTCAAGCCCTCGGGAAGGCTGAGGAAGGAGTGGGGCAAGTTTGAACCCAGCTCGGGTAACCTAGAAACTTAGCGAGACTATGTCTTCAAAGAAAAAATAAAAAAGGGGGTGGAGATGTAGCTCAGGGCTAACGCCCTGAGTTCAATCTCTCCTACCCCAAAACAATCAAATAACATGGACAAACCAGAAAAACCAGAAAATCAGAGCATCCCATTTTTCTTCTTCCTTGGCAAATGCAAGTTGAGGTAGAGAATTCCCCAGAGCACCACGAATGCTTATTGGATGTGCATAGAGCGCCTCCACAGTTCCAAGTGCTCATAACATAGAGAGGGACCAAAAATGCAAAGCTCCAGGCCACCTGGAACCTTCATTCTAGGTGGGGCCGCAGACACATGCTGCAGCATGGGATCCAGAGGGCTGCTCCAGGGACGCTTGTGGAGGGTGGCCAGGGGTTGGGGGTGCACACCGGAAGTTTTTCCCACAGTCCTATCCAGGTGAGAGATGGTGGTAGCTTGGGCGAGGTGCATGGCGGTAGACGCAGAAGGAACTATTTGGGAACAACTGTCGTGCAGTGACAGATGGCCGCTGCTGAAGAAAGGTGGCCCAGACAGCTGCCGGTAGCTGGCCAGAGAACCAGCCTTTTGTGGATGAGAGGACGTGGTCACAGGCGGGGAGAGACCGATGCAACTCCTCTGCCTCAACCACACACAGCGGTCCCGCTCGCTTTCAGGCTGTGCCCACCAGCAGGATCGGCAGCTGCTGGCCTCCAGGTGTTTGCTTGGTGGAAACTGGTTAGAGACTTAACATTCAGTTTGAATGGGAGCGATTGCACCAGTAGCAGAAATCACAGTACAGTTTTTTTTTTATCCTGACAACAAAACAACAAACCCTGTTATACTCTGTTGCCTTCAGTAGAGGAGTATTTCATCATGAATATTTTATCAAAACATGAAGTCACAATGATAGCAGTACATGCCCGCATCACCAGGCTCAAGCAGGATCTCGTAGAAGACAAAGGAAGTGAAGAGGGACCCCAGGCCAGGCTTCAACATATGGATCGTTACTTCCCTTCGATACGTTCATTTTTCAATGTACACAGTCAAGTTGTCTTTTTGGCTTAGACCTTGTGTCCTTGAACATATCTTTGTACACCCAGAGACTCTCTTGCTGAAATGTTGCCTATTGTAACCAGAAAGCAGAATCCTTCCCTGATTTTGGAACCATTTACCATACTGCCATGGACTTCAAAGGTTATATTGGACCCTTATGGGGTCCCACTGAGTCTGTGCCGACACCCCCACCCCCGTGTCAGGGAAGTCTCCCCCCGTTGGCTTTGGTCACTGGAAACTGGGTCCTGTGTTCAGGCCTAACCTGGTTTTCTGTGTTTTCCACTCATTCCTCCTGGTTCTTTCTTTGGAAGATAACTTTTAATTACAAAGTAGAAAAACAAAGTACTTTTCTGGCCCTCACATCTGATTCAACTTTTTATTTATAAACCAGGAAACCTTTGAATATGTGTAGAAGACGGATGATCAGTGCTAGTATTAAATGCTTAGGTTTCTAAACGGTCTTAGAAGTCTTGTCAAATGAAATCAAACTTGTGGCATTAATGGCAGCAAAAGGACCTTAGATCAGCCAAAGGGAGCTGGGCTGGGATTTTGTTTTTCACTCTCAAGGTGGTTGTTAGCTAGCAATGTTCCTGAGGTGAGCTCCGGTCACCATTGTAAATGTAGATTCAGGGATCCCTTGCCAAAAATTTTTGCTACAAGAAATTCTTTCCCTTTTTGTTAAAGACAAAATAAACATGTCCCATCGAGTAGAACTTCCCTACTTCCCTCACCTTCCTACAAGGCATAAGGGTCTCCATATACTCGAATGGATCAGACATATTGTGGAGAAAAGTGTAGTTATCGTAAATGGTAGTTGGGGAAAACAGAGGTCATCTAGGGAGGGGGCATCCAGAAGAATAGCCTATGCTGGCAAAGGGTGGGAGAAGGAGAGAGGGAGGAAGAGGAGAGACAGAGACAGAGAGAGAGAGAGAGAGAGAGAGAGAGAGAGAGAGAGAGAGAGAGAGATGGAGGAGGAAGAAGAAGGAGAATGGAACTGGGAAATCGTATATTTTCTCCCCTCTTAAGTTTATGTCAACATCCAATAAATTTAATTTATTTTCTTAGAAGACAGGACGGACAGTGCTATATATTTACATATATGTACACATTAGCTATAATGGTGAGGGTGGTGGGGTAAGGTTGCTAAATCAGGACTAGGTTGCTTGTGATCAGCCACTTAACCCTGTTTTCTTAAAACGGGTTTAATGGTTTTTGTTTGTATATTTCATCTTTTCTTTTAGGGGAACTCTGGGTATTGAATTACATGTTTGAAGCCTCACATTTTTATATATTCAGTGAGGCTGTGATGAGGCTACAGCTGTTCTCTGCTACATCAGAGTGGAGGTATTTTCTCTTTGTGAGAAATTGGTGTGTATGTCAATTGTCCTACTTACCTTGACCTTCATGTTAGGTGAAGCTTTTATTGCCATTTAAACAAAGATGCTGAGGATGAACCATTTTATTTTCAAGGATCTTTGGAAGAAGCATAAGGCAAAGTATTTTGCCCTCGATATAAATGCATCTCTCTGGTGATTTATTAGTAGATGAATCTAGGTGCCAATAGATTTCCAAATTGAACATTCTGCCTGAGGAATGGCCTCTGATGTGCATTAAGACCTGTACTGTAATAACCACATTCTGAATTTGTGTGTTACACTCTCCCGATTATATTATGCACCAATCTTTGGGGCAACTGTGAAGGTAGCTTACTAGCTGTGCAGTCAGACCGAATGGCCGTTTCTTGGCATAAACCTACTTGTTAGCCAAGGGAAATCTTTTAAGACCTTGAGAGGGATGCACCTACATTATTCAAGAGTAGCGTTTTGGTCTTTTTCCCCTAAGCGCCATATTCATTGAAGACATTTATTTCCCCTAGCTCTAGTTTCTGTATTCTGTTGTTATTGTTATGTGTAAGAAATAGCAGAAGCACACAGATTTCCGATAGGTGCTGATGAATTGCCCTGAGGACGCCTTGCCTTCCCTCTCCACTACCTGATCCCTCTCTCCCTCCTACCTTTCTACCTCCTTCTTCTTGCCACAAATATTTATTGGGTGCCTAACATGTGCTCAGTACTGTGCTTGGTGACAGTCACCAGAGATGAACAAAGCCAAGGCGGCCCTTGTTTGGCTTACAAATAAGCATGGTGCCTGTCGGACCTGCCAGCCTGACTTCCCTGTGAGGCTGGATCCCCAGAGGAGGCTGGGGAGGCTGGGGATCCAGCCTCCTCTGCAAGCCTGGGACCTCACAGGCATGAAACCCGACTTGTCACTGGGCTGTCTGGATTGCCTCAGACATCTGTGTGCTGTCGTGGGACTGGGCTTAAGCATTACTCTTTCAGGAACTGCACTAGTATTTTTATTTACACCAATTGTGCTCTAAAAGTGTGCTTAGACTGACTGTAGGATATTGAAAGACCAATCCTCCAGTGGAGTCCATAGTGCGGGGTTAAAGGTGATACACTTAACCATCCCTCCAAATCCACAGGGAAGGAGTTCAGCCCGCGTGGATCCCCAAACCAAAAGGTGCTCAAGTCCCTCATCGAAAATGGTGCAGGGTTTGCAAGTAACTTATGCACAACCTTCCTATACCTGAAGTCATCTATTATAATGCCTAGAACTTAAGATAAACGCTCATATAATAATTGCCACTACGTCATTGTTTAGGGAATAATGATAGAAATTTCTGTACGTGTTCAGTAGAGATGCGGTTTCTTTTCTGAATATTTTCAATTCGTGATTGGTTGGATCTGTAGATGTGGAGCTGGTGGCTACAGAGGGCCAACAGTACATTGCAATCCTCCAAATCCACTTGATGGTCCTTGAAAGGTGTTCCGTTTTTGTTAAATAGTTTTTATTATTCCATTTTCTCTCCATAATTGGCTTATTGGCCATATTTCTTTATTTCATCTTTACGTGGTTGCTGTATAATTTACAACATGCATCTTTAATTTATCACAGTCAGCCTTCATATAATATTCGAGCACTTCAGGTAGAGTACGAGAATCCTACCGTAATATATGTATTTTGATTTATCCTGCCCATCCTTTGTGCTATTTCTATACATTTTGTGAGGCCCATAATATATGGTTATTATTTTTGCCTGAAAAAGTTACTTATATTTTAAAGAGATTTTAAAATATGGCTTTTGACCTTTATTTTTAATTGCCATACATACCATATTTGGATTTACTTATGAGGCACATCATTATAATTTGATACATGTATATAATATATAATGATAAATCAGAGTAATTGACATTCCTGTCTCCTCCAATCATATCATTTCTACATGTTAGAAACCTTCAAACTCTTCTCCTGCAGGTATTTTGAAATGTATAACTAATTATTTTAGATTACAGTTACCTTGTTGTGCTGTTTAACATAGGAACTACTTTCCCTTCTCTACCTGTATCTTGGTATCCATTAGTGAACACCCCCTTCTCTATTCTATAGAGAATATTGTCTTTTATAATGTCATTTATTTTTCCCATGAGTCTATCATTTTTTATACTCTTTATCTCAAATTTCAGTGTAGTTTAACATTTTTTTGCCTGAAAAACTGACTTTAATAAATGTTATGGAGTGTAGCTCTACTCTTGAGCTCTTTCAACCTTTATTTGTTGGAAAAACTCTATATTTCACAAGATATTTTCAGTGGATATTAAACAGCAAGTTGACAATGTTTTCTTTTAGCTCGTTGAAGATCTTTCCGTTGCCTTCTGGTTTACAGATTCTGACAAGAAATTTGCTTTGTCATCTTCATTCTTCTGCACTGTCTTTTTTTCTGCTTAATTTTTAAGGATCTTCTTTTTTTTAACTGGTTTTCAGTTATTTGGTTATGGTGTCCCCTGGTGTGATATTCTGCTGTGGGCTCATAGCACTTCCTGTATCTCTAAAGTGGTACTTGTTCATCATATTTGAAACATTTTTTTCCATTATTTCTTCTTACCTCCTCAAACTTTAAAAAATCATTTTCCCTTTTCCTCCTGATAGTCCAGTTCCATGTAGTTATATTGTAGGCTGTTGAGATCTGTTTTTCCTCCAATCTTTCTCTGTATACTTCAGTTTAGATAGTTTCATTGCGATCTTCAAGAATCTTTCTTCTGCCAATATTCCATCAGTTCTTTCCAATATATTTATTTCATTTCATATATCTTTTACATTTGGAAGTTCCAACTAGGTCTTTTACATTTTTCATTTTCCTCTTCTGTTCATGTTTTTCTTTATCTTTTTGAATATATGGGCCATTTTTAGAACAATTGTTCTAATTCTGCTTAATCAACTGGGGTAATTCTATCATATTTGTCATTTCTGGGTCTGTCTCTATTGAATTATTGGTCTTATGATTATGGGTCACTTTTCCTTGCGTCCCGCATATCTAGTTATTTTTATTCAATGTTGTGCCATATCTTGCCTTATTCTTTGAAGAATGATATCTTTGTTGTAATACACTGGTAAATTAGTTGGAATAAGTCATATTTTTAAAATTTGTCTTTAAATTTGATTAGGCAGATCCAGAGTATCCTTTATTATAGGGTGAATTTAGTTCCACTTCCAGGGTGTAGTCTTTCTGAAAAGAACTCAGTCAATTCCAATTCCTGTGTGAAGTCTTGGATTTGTTAACTGTACTGCAGATCAACAATTGTTCTTTCCTGGGATGTTGTTCTTTTCTGGTCACACGCACTGATCTGTGCATGAGCAGATCAACCGAAGCTTCAGGAGACTCCTGCACAGAATTCTGGAAATCTGCATTATCTTTTGCCCCGAAAATTCCAGCTGCCTTGGCTTCCTGAAGGCCGGTCTGCGTTCCACGGCACAGTGAGAACTTCAGGCTTCGCACAACTTCCTGTTCCTTGGCCCAGAAGGCAACGAGGTCATCGGCTCCTCTTGCCAGTATCTTTCCCTCCCTCGTAGATCACAGTTTGTCTTTGTTTCTGTGCAATGGCTGAAAGCATCATTTTACATATTTTGCCTGAATTTCTTTTGTTAATGGCAAAAGGACAGTCCTTGTAGGAATTCATCCTTCATGAGAGGAGGTGCAATAACATACCACATTTAATTTTTATTGCGTATAATTGAAAAATTATATACATATGTATATTTAAGGTATATGACATGATATTTTGAGGTGCACAGATGTTATGAAATGATTGCTACCATCAAGCTAATTAGCGTGTCCACCTACTCACACACTTGCAACAATTCTTAAATTCCTCCTGTTAGAAACACTGTATAGTAGCACAAGTCAGAAAATACTCTTAAATAAAAGGAAAAATGTGGTCAGCACCTCACTCCCAGAGATGGGTTAAACAGTTAAGTAAATGCCATTCTAGATAATTTCTTGATAGTATTTCTATACATTAGTGCATTTTTGAAAATAAAAAACCTGGCAATGCCATGTATACTGCTTTGTAACCTGCTGTTTCATTTAATGGCATGAGATGGACACCTTTTCACCTCAATAAATTTATGGCAACATCATGATTTCTTGAAGAGATAATTAATAACTCTTTTTTCTATCCCTCCTCTAACCCTTCCTTTCACTGCCTTACCCCCACCTCTGACCCCCTTTCTCTTTTTTTTTTTTAATTTTTTTAAATTTTATTTTTTTTTTTTTTTTTTTTTTTATTATTTTTTACCAAGAACATGTATTGGTACATTGCATACATAATGATCATAATCAACATGGTTATTTTGTACCTGTACATGATACATCTTGGTTTTCCCCCCTCTTCCCCCTTCCCCTCCCCTCCCTTCCATTCACCCACCCCTCCCTATTTGCAATAAGTGTAACTACACTTTACCATTTTTCCCC